>SRLM01000024.1:1763005-1836773 GCA_015708895.1 Populus ilicifolia
TCACCTTCCTTTTCTTCTGAAATTAATTATGTAACCAGTAAGTAGCCTGAGAAATAAAACCCATGATTATAATTTTGATCCTGCCATGTCTGCCTTGGGTTTGATTCTCTTGGTTCTAGAATCCTCCAGGCTCGGATATTTTTTTAAAAATATATATATTTTTTAAAATATATTAAAATAAAGGTTTTTCAATTTTTTATATTAAAGAATATTATTTTAGAATTTGAAAAAAAACACACACTTAAAGGCAAGTGAAACAGACACTTTCAGCCTGTGTGGGTTACTAAATCTTAAAAAAAAAAACATTTATGATCTTTAATACAATAATAAAGCTTTTGATTTTTGGATGAACGACACTCCCTTTTAAAGAAAAGCATCGCTCACATACAACAATCATGTAAATGTAATTGTAAATTCAAAATCAAATTACTCACAAACACCTATTAACTTGACTTTATTTGTATATAAAGATCAAATCGTAGTGACTCGTTTGATCTTGAGAAATATTCATTCTGATTATGATGTAACCTCAAACTAATTTGTATTTTCTCTCTCCATAATTGTCATCTGATCTCGACAAATTAATATCCATTTTGATTATGATTTAAACACCAACATGTTTGTCTTCGTGGCATTAGTTATTTTCGACTTTTAAGAGTAGCTAAAAGAACCTTATCATGTTATTTTCTTCACTTGTGCAGTAATTTTAATAATTTTCGTCATCGCTTCATGACCACTTCTCGCTTAAATCTTGAATGTGGTTAAATTCATGGGAAGATCCTATCGGAGAATTGTATCATCATAAATTATAGAATTTGATAGTTGAATCTCACTTCAATCCAAGAGATTTAAGATTTGTAATGGGTGGTTCATTCTCAATCTTTCATATTATTTTATATTTTTATATTTATTCAATATCATATGTTTACTTATAATTTATATTTTTAAATCTATTAATGTCTTGTTTGGCATCAGGGTCAAATAATTTTTTTGAAGATTTTTGAATTTTTTTTGCTTTTAAATTATTTTTTATTGTTTTGATATATTAATATTAAAATAAAATATAAAAAAATAAAAATACTTTAAAACAAAATAAATATTTAAAAAATAATAATCTTGTGGCAAGTGTCTACTCAATTTTTTCATATTAGTTTATATTCTGTATTTATTTAATATGGAATATGTTAACTTACATAAATAAATCTTTTTAACTCTCGAGTAGGTACGTGGTTCAATAATAATAAAAACTTGAAATTAAAATTTTTTTTTTATTTTTTATGATTTTAAATTTGAGCTCCGGAATTCACAAATTGAGTTGAACACTTGTATAAATAAAAAAAAATTGTATCAATGATCTAATTTAAATAGATAATAATCTTAAATATTATTTAGAATATCAAAAATTTTAAATTTTTTACTGAAAATTTAAAAAAATTATATGTTTTGGATTATCTTAATATACTAATCTTAAAAATATTTTTTTAAAAAATATACCATTTTAATAAATTTTAACATAAAAAAATTTAAAAATAATTACAACTACACTTTATTACATCTACATGCAACTATTATATTTAAAATATCATTAAATTTTAATAATCATCATTTGAGGCAATTATAACCCCGAGCATTTTAACCTTTTTGTTAAAAATAATTATAACTTTATTCTGATTATCCCCTTAAAACTTCATTAAATTTTAATAATTATCGTTTGAGGCAGTCATAAATATGAGTATTTTAACCATTTCACAGTCAACTTGACCAAAAAAAAATAATTTATAACCATAAATCTTATAGTTCTGGTATAATCTGAGTTTCAATGGTTTTACACCATAAGACAACACCAAATAACACATCTCAACACCGATAATATTATATTCAAAACACGACATGATATAATAATACAAATAAAACCTTTTGTATCATGATAGCTTCAAGAGTGGCTTAATTTAACTATTGTCTTTTATGTTAATTATAATCCTGATCATTTTAACCTTTTTAAAAGCAACTTAAATAGAAAAGAATAAAGAAGTAATGCCACATGTATTGTAATTATCATTTAACCTGGTTTGATATTATGTTTTAAATAGTGGTTAAGTAAAATTTAAATTTTTTATTTAAAATTATTTTTTATATTTTTTGATATAATAACACTAAAACTAATTTTTTAAAAATAAAAAATATTTTAATATATTTTTAAATAAAAAATATTTTAAAAAACAACACCTGTAATATTTTCATACCTTAATCAATAAATATTCACTTAATCTTAACACACGGTAAGGCAACTAAAAAGATACAGTATTGCTATCTGTGCTGTTTGTAATTCCATGCCTATTTTTGAACAAATCCAATTAAAAACTTTATTGATGCGAACTCTAGAATTAATCATCTGATACCAATAAATATTTACTTTTTTTTTGTATTGTGATATGAACTACCGTTGTTTTAAGAGCGATTTAGCTTAATTATTAGTTGTACATGTTAGTTATAGTCTTAATTATCTTGAACTTCTTACATCTAAATCAATTAAAGAATGAGACTCAACGAATATCAACTTTAATCAATTCTCAGAGATGGACATACTAAAGCATTAATATATAGTTAGTTATTAGATAAATTTAAAATACATTATTTTTGTCTATGTTAGTTGTAATTTAATTAACTTCACGACTGCATGACTCAACGGAGAACGTTATTTTCAACTTATTTATCTATTATTTCAGAATAAATAGCTCTTGCTTTCATAATGGCTTGATTTCAATGGTATTTTTCACATGATATATTTATCATTTATCAATTTTATTTTGCATGGGTTTAAAGGTCCTTTTCAAGTTTTCTAGAACAATAAAATACTTTCACTGTCCGTAAAAATGAAAAATCAGATAATTACTTTTTTGGTTTTTTTAGACTCCATATTTTTAGCACAATCAATTTACTAAAATAACCTTTGTTTTAAAATTAATTGAAGTTTTTTTATGGGGCACTTTTGTATTTTAAGAAGGATTTTTTGTTGTAATAAGACTGGTTAAAAGGTAAATTAGTCTTTTATGATAAAAAAAAAAAAAACTTGTCGGGCGCGCAGAACCGGCGTCCGACAGTCAAGAATCTTTTTTCACCGTGTCGACGTCCTCTTCCTCACAAAACGGTTCGTACTGGGTCTTGACGAATGAATTATCACCGCAACTGTTTTATGCTGTTTTCTCTGTCCTCCCTTAAGATTCACCAATAGGCTGGGTTGATTACACGCATGAGTTGGCTAGGTAAAAAAAAGGCCGATTGGCTGAGTTGTTTTGAATTTTACCCGTTACTAATTAATTGAATTGATTTTACCTTTAATGTTATACAATTATCCCAACGTTATCCTTCCATCCAAATTAGCCAATATATTCCATTACATGATAAAGATTTTTAAAAAAGGAACAAGGAAAATTTTTACATATATATATATATATTGTGAATAGATTAAAAAATATTTTTTATTTCATATTAAAAAGTAACTCAAATTAAAAAAATAAATTGTTTCGTTATTATTTTCCGTTTTAAGAAGAATCTAAAACCAAAAACCTACATTTTTGTCATTAATTTTTACCTTCTTTTTTTAATGTTCAGAACACCTTTTTTTTATTTCATTTTCTTTGTTTCAATTTTTTCCTACCATTTATTGAGACTCATTAGCTAATCTGACTGAAATTTGGATGGAAACGTCGGAACTGTAAGCAGATAATGTAGATGATAAAATTGGCTATATATATTGATAAAGCCAACATTGAAAATGACAGATCGATGATATTTTCGTAGTTAATCCTATCTGTTAGAACATGGAATCTTGAGATTATTGCTTTGGATTGGATCGTCAAAATTCCCTTCTTGATCGAGCTCGTCAAATTGATGATGCTTCCTAGGTAACTGGGAATTTAAGATGTCAGCCATGAGCATATCAAGCATTGATTATAGGCTAAACTCACTATTTCCACCCCAGTGATTCGTCGTCGAGCTCTCCATCGACTGCATTTTAATGGGTTAGGAGCCTACACAACCGTGGCTGGAAAACGAAAGAAAAAGCAGGCCAAACTGGGCTAGTCTGCCTTAGCATTGTCTTGCCCTCGAGCTCTCGGTTGCATTTTCTGAGCCCATCTGAGCTTTTCCTTGTTTATGTGTTGGGAAATTTGTTAAAATATGGTTAATAGGTATAAAAATTTATTAAATTTTAATTTTGAACATATATTGTTTAACACAAAACATCAATATTTAAATGAATTATAGATAAATAAAAAATTAATCTTAAATAATTATTGGCTGAAATGTTTTGACAAAACTCAAAACCTTTTATAGAATTATATCTAGTATTGAAAAAACAAAAAACATTTCTCATGTTTATAAATTAAATAGGTGAAAAATTAAAATTTTTCTAAAAGTAAAAAATTTTAAGAGATGAGAGATTCCAGTCAAAGTGAGTTTTGAGTTTAAACCCACTTGGATAATGTATTTAGCCTTGATTTTATTTTATTGTAAAATAATATTTTAAATCATAAAAATTATTTTTTACCGATTGAAATTTGGACATGGGTCTAGTTTATGAATAACTATTTTTTTCAGCCCATTGCTTGTCTAGTCCAACCAATGAATATTAATAGTATTTTTCAAAAGCATGTTATACAAACATGGATAATTTTTTTATTTAAAAAATTATATCTACAATCATTATATTTATATTTAATTATTGAGTCATAGTGGCTAATTAAAGGTTGAATGATGGGAATGAGTTCTTTAACCTTTTAGTTTTTAAAATTTACTATTAAAAAAAAGTGAAGGAAGAGTTTAATACGATGTTTTTTTTTTTATAGATTTTTGTGAACTCTTCCTTGACTCATTCTTGGTGTTTTTATTCTCCTTTTTATGCTTTAATTTTATTTTTAAATATCTAAAGTTTAGATTTACATTGTTAAGAGATAATTCAATCATTTTACTTTGGTTCAAAAACTTTAGTTTGAAAATACATCTAAATCAAAGTTGCGTTATTGAAATCTTGAGGAGCATGTTACAAATATTTTAGCTGTAGAAATAACAAGCAATAAAACCTTAAGAATAAATAATTTTATTATTGATAACAATAAAATATTCATTATTTTAAAGTGCTACAACAAGTAATTTTTTTTTAATTTAAGCACGGTCCATTTCATTATTCATATGCATAATAAAACTTTGTTTTTATATCAATTACAAATTTAAATATATATTTAGCATGCATGCTAGTATTTTTTTAATTATATTTGTGTTAAAAACATGCATGTTTCTCTTGAATTTTTTTGTTTTGTGTATAACTTTAAAATTATAAATATTCTAAGCTTTTTTAATAATTTATATATTAATATTTTGATACATTAAATGTTATGCACCGATACAATATATTTACAACATGGAATACCGAGATGGTGATCCCAGAAGCTATATGATGAAATTTTGTTGACACAGTGGGATTTATTACTTGGAAGTTTCAGAGCATAAGCCCCCTTGTAATTTCAATTTTCTTAGCTGTACGGGCCCTTTTGGTCACCACATAGAGCTGCCGAAGACTTTTAATTTTCCTACGGCATTTAATCGAGAAAGATATTGATCGAGGGAAGAAAAGTAGTAATTGTTTAGAATTACAGATGATACTGAATCAACAAATTAGAATTACAGATAACACTGATTTATGAAAACCATGCCATATTTTGATACAATATCAAAGTATTATTACTCTACCTCGTACAAATTCAAACATAAGATTGCTCTAACTGGACATCTTTGGAATTCAATGGCACATACTTTCCATGATAAACATCAAGGTGATCCGACAGAGCTGACTTTTCAATATTTTCATGGTGGTTCGATTTGCAAACAAAATAGATCACTGTTTGGATAACAAGTCCAAACAAAAGCAAACCAAGAAACAACGATAAGCAAATTACCCCATATAATACTCTTGTCGCCGTGTTCATCGACACCCCATGAACAACTAGATTCTGGAATGCCTTGTGTATTACTGCAAAAGATAATTTCAGCTTAAACATTATAATTATAGCAGTCCACATCTTACCTTTGATCAGGACCCTGCTCCTGGTCATGGCTTTAAACCCACAAGCGTCCTCCAACACAGTCACGGTGCTGGCCAATTGCCAAACTATGGTCATATACACAAACCCCATGAAGTACAGAACCAACAGAACGATCCCAAACGAATAGAAGACTTTGAGATAGTGAAATCCGATAAAAACAAACCATGCAATGATCAACACTAACGAAGAAACCAGGATGGCAACTACACTGTATGCGAAAAAAGCTACAAAGATAGATAGAAAGGTGACCATCAGCCTCTTCCAAACCTTGGGGACAACACTCATAACCTTCTTGAAACTAACTTCTCGGTTAGTATAGATACTAGCTATGGTGTAAACAACAGCCGCGGTTGAAAGAAGAGAGAAAATATGACTAAGGATGAGATATGCAGCTTCGAAGAGCCAAAAATAGGCTAATTCCGAGGAGATACGATCGGATAGTTTATTGTATCTCTTCGTGCCAGCTTCTGTCCCAAGTAACTCAACTTGGTTATTGATAATCTTTCCATTGAGGACATTGGATATCTCGATGTAAGCTAGGGGGATGAACGATAGGGGGAGAATCAAGGCAAGAGTTATCTGACTGAAGATCTTTCTCCATGAGAAGATAATCTTGTAGGCTTCTTTGTATATGCCAAAGACCCCAAGAAATTGCATCTCTTCTTGTTTTCTCTCCATGACTATTGTCTTAATTGAATTTTTGGCGCAGGGTGAAGAAATGGAGGGAGGAAATGATGAGGGAGAAGTGTGAAGGTTGTGTTTTGGTGAAACAAATGTGTGTGTGTGAGTGTGATGCGCTCGCATGACTTTTCAGCGGTAAGAAAAGTCAATGCTATATATATATATATATATATACATGTATATATTCTCGCACGAGTGACTTTTCAGGGTGAGAACCTGTTGCTACTACTTGTTCTTCCGATTAAATATCAAGTCAGTGTCAAGATTGATTATGGAGTAGAAAAGACGTCCAGTGGAAAAATTATTATATTATTAAAAAACAAAATTAAAAGAGATGAAGAAATTTTGTGTATTTATTTTTATTATTGAATGTAAGTGGATATTTATTTTTATTTTTTATATATTTTTTCAGGACGTCACTCTAACGATTCATGCTACTAATTCTTATATTGTCGTCCAAAATTTTGTGTTCAGGTTTCAACCATCTCAACAAGTAATTTTTTTTATGTGATAGGTGATGAAATCACAGTGAATTGCTAATGATAATTTATTTTATTTTTTAAAAAATATAATATTAGTAATTTACTTGTTTTAATTGATTGTTATCAAATATTTTTTACAATTCATCTGCCATCGTTGTTGTCTTAGTTTTAATTATATTACTAGACTTTTCAATCTTATTAGATTTAGTTGTGTTAATTACTACTCAATGTCGACATTATTCTTATTTTTTTTATAAATATTATTATCATCTAAACATCCTTTTCGCGTAGTCAAATTTTTTTATCAGCCTGCAACGCGAATTGTGAAATTAGTCTTTGACTATTGCTTTTAAAATAGAACCGGTCCAGAGAGTTGTTCCAGACCTGGTTAATTCTGGACTGATGCAGATTAAAGAAGAAATAAAAAAGAAAAAAACCTAGTTGACTTGTCCAGATTCTTTACTGGACTAGCTGGGTTTTTTATTATGTTTTATTTTCTTTAACTTGAAGCATTCTAGATGTTGAGTTCTTCATGTTTCAAGTCAGATTGTAATATAATAAAACGTCTCCTTTGCATATCACAGTAGTTGTGAACAGTGAAATGCCAAAGTATTTTACATTTTAGCCCTTGAAAATAAAAAATTATGAGAAGAAATATGCTTCGTAATCATAATTTTTATTTTTTTTCTATTAGCCCTTTATACTGTCTATTAAATTGCTTGCAGGTCTCATCTCTGGCTTAAAGTGGCTTTATTAGAATGAATCTTTGTTTTAACTTGAGGTTTATTTTCCTTTTCTTATTCTCGTATTTTTTTATATTTTGTTGTAAAATGTTTTTTTTATTAACAAGATTTTTTTCTAATAAAAAATAAGGTCAATTAAAAAAATATTCAAGAAAATTTCAATTATTTTAATTTAACAGAAAAAAATATTTTCAATCAAACCAAGATATAAAATATTCCCACCCCAGTGATTCGTCGTCGAGCTCTCCATCTATTGCATTTAATGGGTTAGGAACCAACACAGCCGTGGCTGGAAAAAGAAAGAAAGAGCAGTCCAAACTGAGCCAGGCTGCCTTAGCATTGTCTTGTCCTCGAGCTCTCGGTTGCATTTTCTGAGCGCATCTAAGCTTTTTCTTGTTTATGTGTCGGGAAATTTGTTAAAATACGGCTAATAGGTATATTTGAAGTTAAAATAAAAGTAAAATTTATTTACTTTATAGTTTAAGAATTTATTAAAATTTAATAGATCATCATGATTTTAAATAATTATTAGTTAGCATGTTTTGGTAAAACCCAAAACTTTCTATAGAATTATAACTTGCAATTAAAATTTTTTTTTCTAGTATTTATAAATTGAATAGGTGAATAATAGTTTAAAAGGCGCTCAAAATTTGCAGAGATGAAAAATTCTAGTTAAAGTAAGTTTTGAGTTTTAACTCTTTTGGACTTGATTTTATAATAAAATAATATTTAAATTATAAAAATTTATTTTTCACTAACTAAAATTTGGATATAAGTCTAGTTCATGAATAACTATTTTTTTCAGCTTATTGCTTGTCTAATCTAACAAATGAATATTAATAGTATTTTTCACAAGCATTTTATACAAACATTAATAGTTTTTTCACTAAAAAAATTAGATTTATAATCATTATGTTTAAATTTATTTCTTGAGTCATGGTAGCTCATTAAAGACTGAATGATTGAATGATGAGAATTAACTTTTTAAAATTTATTAGAGCTTAATATAATTTTTTAAAGATTTTTTTGGACTGTTCCTCAACTTATTTTTGCTGTTTTTATTCTTTTTTTATGCTTTAATTTTATTTTAAAAAATATAAAATTTAGATTTACTTTGTTTAGCGACAACGATTTAAAAATTTCAGTTTCAAATTGCATCTAAATCAAAATGATATTATTAAAATTTTAAAAAATATATTGCAAGCATTCCAGTTGTACAAGTAATGAACAATAAAATCTAAGAATAAATAATTTTATAATTGATAACAATAAAAATAGTTTTTATTTTAAATTATTTTAACAAGTAACTACTATTTTTTTATTTTAATTTAAAATATAGTTAATTTTATTATTAGTATGCACAATAAAACTTTGTTTTTATATCAATTAAAAATTCAAATATATATTTAATATGCATGCTAGTATTTTTTTAATTATATTTTTATTAAAAACATGCATGTTTCTCTTGAATTTTATTTTTGCCCGCGTAAAACTTTAAAATTATAAACATTCTAAGCTTTTTTTTTAATATTTTTTAATAATTAATATATTTATATTTTGATAAACTAAATATCATTATGCACCAATATAATATATTTACAGCATGGAATAAGAAGATGGAGACCCAGAAACTATATGATGAGATTTATTACTTGGAAGTTTCAGAGCACAAGCCCCCTTGTAATTTCAATTTTCTCCGCTCTATGAGGCCTTTTGATCAAACACATAAAGCTGCCGAGGACTTCAATTTTCCACGGCAATATTTAATCGAGAAGGAAATTGATCGAGGGAAGAAAAGCAGTAATTTTTTAGAATTAAAGATGACACTGATTCAACAAATTAGAGTTACAGATAACACTGATTTATGAAAACCGTGTCATATTTTGATACAATATCAAAGTATTATTACTCTACCTCGTACAAATTCAAACATAGGATTGCTCCAAGTGGACATCCTTGGAATTCAATGGCACATGCTCTCCATGGTAAACATCAAGGTGATCCGACAGAGCTGACTTTTCAATATTTTCATGGTGGTTCGATTTGCAAACAAAATAGATCACTGTTTGGATAACAAGTCCAAACAAAAGCAAACCAAGAAACAACGATAAGCAAATTACCCCATATAATACTCTTGTCGCCATGTTCATCGACACCCCATGAACAACGAGATTCTGGAATGCCATGAGTATCACTGCAGAAAATAAATTCAGCTCGAAAAATATAATTATAGCAGTCCACATCTTACCTTTGATCAGGGCCCTGCTCTTAGTCATGGCTTTAAACCCACAAGCCTCCTCCAGCACAGACACGGAGCTAGCCAATTGCCAAACGATGATCATATACACAAACCCCATGAAGAACAGAACCAACAGAACGATCCCAAACGAATAGAAGACTTTGAGATAGTGAAATCCGCTAAAAACAAACCATGCAATGATCAACACTAACGAAGAAACCAGGATGGCAACTACAGTGTATGCGAAAAAAGCTACAGAGATAGATAGAAAGGTGACCATCAGCCTCTTCCAAACCTTGGGGACAACACTCATAACCTTCTTGAAACTCACTTCTCGGTTAGTATAGATACTAGCTATGGTGTAAACAACAGCCGCGGATGAAAGAAGAGAGAAAATGAGACTAAGGATGAGATATGCAACTTCGAAGAGCCAAAAATAGGCTAATTCCGAGGAGACATGATCGGATAGTTTATTGTATCTCTTCGTGCCAGCTTCTGTCCCAAGTAACTCTACTTGGTTATTGATAATCTTTCCAGAGAGGACATTGGATACCTCGATGTGAGCTAGGGAGATGAACGATAGGGGAAGAATCAAGGCAAGAGTTATCTGACTGAAGATCTTTCTCCGTGAGAAGATAATCTTGTAGGCTTCCTTGTATATGCCCAAGACCCCAAGAAATTGCATCTCTTCTTGTTCTCTCTCCATGACTATTGTCTTCGTTGAATTTTTGGCGCGGGTGAAGAAATGGAAGGAGGAAACGATGAGGGAGAAGTGTGAAGGTTGTGTTTCGGTGAAACATATATATATATATAGAGAGAGAGAGAGATGTATGCGCACGCGTGACTTTTCAGCGGTGAGAAACTAACCTGTTGCTACTAATTCTTCTTCAGATTAATACCATGTCAATGCTTGACTTAACCTGCTGCTACTAATTCTTCTTCCGATTAATACCAAGTCAATGCTTGACTTTTCAGCGGTAAAAAACAAACCTGCTGCCACTAATTCTTCTTCGATTAATACCAAGTCAATGCCAATATTAATTATGTAGTAGAAAAGACGTCCACCGGAAAAATTACAATATTATTAAGAGAAACAAGAGATGAAGAAAATATTGTTAGCCCAGATATGATTTACCAGACGGGAACAATGTTTTCTCTTTCTTAGCCTTTCTTTTTTTTTAAAAAAAAACTATTTATCATGTGTTTAAAGGTTAAGTAATGTTTGTCCTTAAATAATTTTGGTGTTGTAAAATTGACTGGCGGATAGAACAAGTATTTTGTGTTTGAATTGTACGAGTTTATAATACCATTCTTTAGTTTTTTTAATTAAAAATACACAATAAAATACTTTTTAATCTTTAAAATAAATAAAAATAATGGACAAACAGAGGATTTTTTTGTTATTTTCAATATTTTTGCATAGTAAAAAAATATTGGTGTCAGATAATTTAATTATTTAAGTTAAAAGATATTTGTGTTATTTGTGTTATTGGTTTTTTAATTTATTGGTTGGGTGGTGCCACTTAAGTGTTTTAATAATTAAATAAAAATTAAAAAAATTAAAATGTATTGTGAAAGCATCAGCTATTTCACTATCTTTGAAAAACACATCTTATTGATTTCAATGACTAAAAAAGTCATTTAGAAGTTATCTCAGTTTAGTGACTCAGGTCACAAGTTTTTTAGGTTAATTGTGTTGATTTGGATTATTTTTCTTGATTTTTATATATTTTTTTGATGTTATCTTTTAATATTGGTTTAGTTGAGAATTATACTTTATAATTATAATTAATTTTTTATTTTCTTTGTACAAAATTATTAAGATCTCATAACCTAAATTATGAGTTAACCAGGTTGATTTATTTTTTTATTAATTTTATTTTTTAATATTAAGTTGATTAAAAATTAAACTTTATAGTATTTTTTCAATATATTTTTTATGAATATCCCGAACTCCTTATTTGAGTTTGACATGTTAACCTATATATACTCAGGTTATTGTTTTTTCATTTAAATTTATTTTTATTTTAATCCTTCAATACTCTATTGATTGATAATTGAGATTCATAATTTATTTATACTTATTTTTTTTATAGAATTATTGCAGTTTTATAATCTTAGTAACAAGTTAAGTTGGCTGACTTGATTTTTTTTTTCTAATCTCATATTTTAATATTAGATTGAATAAAAATTAGACTTTATAATTTATTTCAGTTTGAGTTACATGAGGTTATCATGTTTTTACGAATCAGATTGCAAGTTTGTTTGGTTATTTTGGATGATTTTTATGTTTTTTTAAATTATCATTTAAAATTAGATTGATAGTGAATTGAGTTTTATAATTTATTTTTTTATTTTATTCTTATAATCCAGATTTGAAAGACTAACTTTAGTCGACTCAACTTATGTTTTTAGTTGAATTTTGTTTGCAGTTTTATTTTATAATATTGAGTTTTAAATTGAATATTTGTTTTATTTGATTTTTATAGATTTATCAATGTCTTATAATTTAAATAATAGATTTAACAGGTTAACTTGAGTTAATCAATAATGTAATATGTGTTATTTCAATACTTAAAAAAATATATACTTAATTTTTTTAAATTAAACTATATTTATATTTTTATTGTTCATCTAATTTTCTTTGGACCCATTAAATCAATTAAATTATATTAAATAAATATTATATAATTTTTCTATTAAAAATACATTTACAACATCTAAATATTATTTATATTAAAAAATAATTTATCCTTCAAAATTATCTAGTTAATAGTACTCTTGGTCAGGCAGGCATCATTGCAGCTTTGTCTTGTTGGCATCTTAGGATACGATAAGCACAAATAAGTAGTGGGCTAGATTATTCTTTATCGACTTTTTTGAAAATAAAATAAAATAAAATAAAATATTAAATAAAGCAACCACCGTGATCGGTGGTATTTTATTCAGAAATTGCTTGCAGGTCTCATCTCTTAAAGTGGCTTTATTAGAATGAATCTTGGTTTTAACTTAGAGGTTTATTTTCCTTTTCCTTTTCTTGTATTATTTTATGTTTTGATTTTAATAATCAGGTTTTTTAATTAACAAGATGTTTTTAATAAAAAATAAGGTCAATTAAAATAAATACTCATGAAAATTTAAATTATTTTAATTTAACATAAAAAATATATTTTCAATCAAATCCCCTTAAAATATATTTTCAATCAAATCCCCTTAACTTATTCATGCCATTCTTTTTTATTCTAAAAGAAACATGATTTTTTTTTAAAATAAATAGTTCCTTGTCAATAAAAACTTAAAAATGAAATTAAAAAAAACATGAATTGATAATTATTACACAATTATAGAAAAAAATTAATCAAAAAAATCATATAAAGAATTATAATAAAAAATATATTTTTATTCTCATTGAATATTCATAAGTAAAGTTCTTTTTTTTTTTAAAAAAATTATATAAGGTTTGTATATAATAATTTAAAAAATAATTTTTAATATTATCATAAAAATATAATCTTATTTAAAAACTAAGAAAAATGGAATAGCTTTTTAAATATTATTTTATTAATAGTTAGTTTTATTCTAAACTAAAAAAATTGAATGACCAATTTAAAAGAAACCAAGTGCCTGGGTCTAGAAGGATGGACCCAGAAGCCTAGTCGCCCCTGAAGGTCAAACACACCTGGATTTCAAAGGTCAGGATCTTGCAAATGGTTTTTTCTTAATAAGCAAATGACACGTTGTCCGTTAAAGATATTTTTCTTTTGAATAAGGTAAGGGCCAATGATGTGTCGTCAATGGTTGCAGTTTCCCGCCATCTTCAATGCCAACAAATATGACTTTTTTAGACCTTTAAACCCTATTTTTAACCTTTTTATGGAATAAAAAACCATTGTAAAAATATTAAAATGCTCTTGTCATGACATGTTTAAATTTTAATAAATTTAAAAAATAATAAACAAGTAAAATGCATGGTGAAATAATCAAAATACCTTTAAAATTAAAAAATTTAAACAGAGTCGATGTGCGTTTTTGACTTTCCACAATGACTTACAATGATTTTTTTCATTAATTAAGTCACATTAGAAGCAATTTTATATATAAAAGATGGGCATGATTGTACGATACTAGGAGGTACATGAGAGATGTCCTCACAATTTGAATGACAGGTGTAGCATCTCTCGATATCAAGAAATGCTTTTTCACCGTGTTGTTAGATGCATCACCATATTTTTTTTTATTTAAAATAGTCCATGTTAATGTTGATGGTCTAGTTTGTTGTTGATGATTTTTTTTCCTCTCTCAAAAATTAAAATTTAACTATCGTAATTGTTGATATTTTAACTTTGATTTTTATTTTTTTGTTTTTTAATTTTAATTCTTTATCTTTTATGGGACTTTAATCACATTAATTTACCTCATGAGATTTGTTTCCATACATTTAAGAATATATATATATATAACAACTAAATAAATCAATTAATATAATAAGGTTGATATTTATATAAACTAAGCAATATAAAACTACTAATGGTGAGCGCTCAACATAAATTTAGAAACATTTACAGTTAGTAGCATAAAAGTTAAAAAAAAATTAAAATATTGGACGCCATAATAGCTGCATAATAGCGAGGGATGCATACAAAATCCTCTATCTCATTATTAAACAAGTGATGAAATAACGAAAATCCAAGACTCCATTTAAAGACGTGTAAAATGAGTTAGCATTAAAATATATTTTCCGAGTAAAATACAGAATTTACACAACCCCTGGACATATGCATCTTGAAGGTGAGGATACTATAGTTTCTCTGAATTTAGAAATGAGAAATTTCGATGTCTGCGGAAAATTAAATGTTGGAATATTGTGTTACTCTAGATCCAAAATAGTTCAAATAAATTGTGTTTAAATCTTTAACACTGGCGATGGCGACTCCACCTTGAACAAGGTTTGACAGCACTCGAGATTTTTCCAGGACAACAAACATCCAGGTTTTATTTCCAGTCCCATCATCACTCTAGAAAACGCTAGCCTCACATGAACACATGTAGCACAATCTACTAATACAGGGATATATTACAAGAAAGATAACCTTAAGCCAAAGGTTCAAGCAGCATTAACAGCAATCTTCATCCCAGATTCACAGTGTCCTGCAACATTGCAAATGAATAAGTTTTGTCCCTTTGATAATTTTATCAGATCACTTTTCCTGATTTATAAACTTTTGCGCCCGCTGGAGTGATGCAACTGCTGTACCCTCCTCTGTTGACGGCCACCACATTGTGGATCGTTGGATCATAAGTGAATACTGAAAAATCTCATAAAACAGCCTTGTTATTTAGCTTGAACACCTCATGAACATGATACATAGCAAATGCACAGGCTTTGTTTCTTGATTCCCTTAATTTACCAGTTCTCAACAAATTTTCGTCCATCAATATTCTTTTTCATGTGTCTGTGTCTATTAACATTATTGACAACTACTACGTGGCACTTTCTAGTTTTCTTTATGACCATTTCCTGCATGACTCTAACTAGTAGAAAAAGAATGTGACGGAGCTTACCTAGGGTGTCACCAGCTTTAAAGCGCTTGCCTTTCGGCCAACTATCCATATTAAGGGTCCAACCACCAGAGCCGCCGACTATGTAAGTTGCTGCGTGAACGTGCCCAGTGAGAACCATTAAGCACAGGAGTGCAGCCACATTAACCATCACTAGATCTGCACTGCCCCTTCCCTGAACCATGTTTAACTATTGCTTGCAAAAAAGAAAGCTGAAGTTTTGAGTGAGAAGATTGATGTGAGGATACAAAGCATGAAAAAACATAGCCTTTTATAAGAGATTTACTGAAATAAAGAATTTGAGGGGTACTATATGTTTTTGAAAAATGGCAAAACATGAAGACAAAACGGTGACTACAAACGATCTGCATTGATTAAAGGTGATGCCAACAACTCCATTATAGGCACTAACTTAGGCTTTCAGTGTTGAGGATATGATAACCTGCCATTAAAGAACATGAAGCTGGTGGGACTATAAAGGGTGTCCTTTGGACTGTATAAGGACACTCGATTACATAGCATGAGCAGCTACAAGTAGAAAAAGTTTTGGCCAGTGAAATGGTAGCGTGGTAGTTGCACTAAATAAAAAGGTGACAAAAAAATTTTCACGGGTTCGATCAGTTGGCCGCCCGTGAACAGTGAACGGACCTGTGTACCTCCATCCGCTAAAATTTAAGGTTGCTTTGCCGTGAAGGACGCGGGGAATGGATTTTTTTTTTTACAATGATCACACACAAAAGGTTTTGGCGTTTAAGGATTGTTTTTTAACTTAAGACTCTTTCTTTAAAAATTTTATTTTTCAATATTAGATTTACTAAGTATTAAATTTTATAATTTATTTTTTATAAAATTATTCCGGTTTGATAACCAGAAACACGAGTTTTATAGGTTAACCGTGTTGACTTATGTTATTTTTTCTTTTTAATTATTTTTTCTCAGCTTTATCCTTCAATATTGAATTGAGAATTGAGTTTTATAATTATTTTTTATTTGCTCTTAACAAAGCGATCACAGCCTCATGACTCAATTTACGAGTTTTGCAAGTTAGTTGGGTTAACTCAAGTTTTTTTTCTTTTAATTAAATACTTTTATTTTCTCAATTTTATCTTTTAATATTGAGTTGATTGAAAATTGAAATTTATAATTTGTTTTTTATTTTTCTTTCTATGAAGTTATTTCGATTTCTTGACCAAAGTTTGGTAAGCTAATCTAAGTTAACTCAGGTTGTTTTTTTTATCATGGGTTGATTGGTAATTGATCTTTATATTTTTTTACTTGTTTTTGTGGGGTTATCTCGATCTTATGACCTCGATCACGAGTTAAATCAGTTGATTCGAGGTTTCTTCTTGTTCTTTTTTGTTGACTTGTTTTTTAATTTCATTCTTAATATTAGGTTGATTGAAAATTAAAATTCATAATTTGTTTTAGTTTGCGTTCTATGAGGTTATCCCAATCTTTTGACTTAGATCATGAATTTGGTTAGTTGAGTTCTTTGGTTTCCTGTGTCATTTTTAATTTTATCATTCAACATTAAGTTATTTGAGAATTGAGGTTTATAATTTGTTTGTTTATAATTTGTTTTGATTTACTTTATATGAGATTATTTCAATTTCATGATACAAGTTTGACAAGTTAACTCGTGTTAACTCAACTTATTTTTTTAGTTGAATTTTGTTTTCGTTTCATCCTTCAATATTAGGTTAATTGACAATTGAGTTTAAAAAAAATTGGTTTGCTTTATATAGAATTACCAGGCTCTTATGACCGAGATAATGAATTTGACATATTAACTTAAATTGATTTAAGTTGATCTAATATGTTTTTGTATTATTATTATTTTTTTAAATATTACCTTAATTTTTTTTAATCAAACTATATTATTGTCATTTAAGTTATTTTTAGACATGTCAAGTCAAACATGTTAGATCAATTCTCATATAATTTAAGTTTTTTTGGCTAAAAAAATACATTGACAATACTTGAATATTTTTTTACATAAAAAAATTTAATTCTACCCAAAGTGTTGTAATGTAGGCAAGGATACAGTGTGTGTATCATCAACACACATTACCCTTTTACTTTTTATTAAATAATAAATTATACTTGGATAATTAATAATCAAAACTGATAAATAAAATATAAATATCTGAATTTAGCAATGAATAACATATGAATATAATAAATATTAAATCTTTGATACTTATCACTATTGTTAGAAACTTTGCTTGATGTATTACACAACCATAATTTTAGCAAATGTTAATTAACTAAAACTAAAAGAAATATTGGTTTTAGTGTACATCATCTCACAAAACACTATTTATTGTAATATTTTTTTTATTTTATACTTTTTCTTTAAAATTTAAAATTTAAAATTTATTTTATTCTTTAATATTTGGAAGATTGAGTTTTATGATTTGTTGTAATTTGCTTTATATGTGGTTATTTTAATCTCATGACTCGTGTTGCAAGTTAACCCGGTTGCCTTAAGTTTTTTTTAATTTTATTTTTTAATTGATTAGAAATTAGGTTTCAGGAAAAAAAAACTAAAAAAAACATAACTAAATTATTACGAAATTAGATGAGGATTGAGTGTACAAAACATCCATCAGCTGTAGAGATAATACCAGATAAAATGAAGTACATGGCTAGTTGAAACGTCTAAGGTTGTGTTTGTCAAGGGGGATCGAGGAAGTGATGGATGAAAGGGGAGGGATGAATTGTGAAGGCTCGGGTGTTTCCTTATTTTAGGAAGAAGGATATGGACCTAAAGAAGAAGTGGAAGGACCTCTCCTATTCTTCCTCATTTGTAATTTCCAATCCTCATAATTTGGGCGGAATAACTTTAACCCCTCCATCCTATGTTAGCCAAACAACTACATTGATGGGTTCACATCCCATCCTTTTCCCTATCTACTCTTTCATTTTATCATATTCATCCTCCCCCAATCCATTCTTTTTGACGAACAGAACCTCCATTTTGATACTTGAAAGTAAATACAGCAAAAAGAATAAAAATAAAGAAGAGCTGTTCTGCTTCAATGCAGCAGACATCCACTATGGAGCTCACACAAACACATTTACTTATCAAATAGAAAGGAAATATAGAACTAAAATATCCAAAACATGTTCTCTTAAGCTAAAGGATCCGTTATTTGGAGGATACTGAGTTTTTCTAGGAATAGGTCCACAAAATACTGGAACAGGAAGCATTGCAATAAAAAGACTAAGAAATTAGAAAATCAGATGTTGATATATAGTTCAATTTAATGGCTTTATATGGTCTCATCACCTGCTGTTGGTTGCGAACAGATTAAAGGCCTCAACCTTGAGGACATAATGACAGTGGTCAAATCACAGTGCGGGATACAACAGGAGAGAAATTTTAGAATAAAATGCTTCTCTAAGTCTGGGAATAACACATATTTTCTCATGTTCTTCTTCCATGGATGTAGACCTTTCAATAAGTTAATTAAGAATAGTTCAGCCAACACTGGCATAGGCCAGTAGTAAAGAAATTTCAAAACTGTGGTCAGTGTGACTCGTGAATGAAGACCTTTACTGCTTCCAATCGAAAGCAACATACTAGCATCAAACCAACTGAATGCCACTTTAATGGTGATAAAAAGTCGAACATCCTATCAACAGAAGAAGAATTAAAATAACACAAGATGCATACCTCCATGTATAGACTAGCCCTTGAAATGGCATCTGAGAGACCAGTTTTTGCTGATGTTGCACGTGCATCAGTCCTAGCCACAAGGAAGAAATCAGAATCCCAGCAGCATCTCTGGCAGATGCTATTTTGGCAGCATGCTCTTCTGCAGGTATAACCTAAAAGGAAGAAGAAAATGAGGAAGCAAAGAAAAGGAGAATGTAAAGACAGTAAATCCTCAAAAAATTTTACCAGAAGGAACAATTACATCAATTTAACAAAGGGATCTACAGAAATGAGACATCTAGCTTCCTTGCATGCGCTATTCCAATCAAAAAGCTGGTGTCTAAGGAAAAATCAGCAGAATCTCTTATACTACAAGACTAGAAATCGAAATGAATACCTGTTTGCCACGCACATGCCCTGCAATTGAACACATGAAGAAAGATAATCAGAATTGGAGGCAGCTTACTGAAAACACAAACTTGCGTTTACTTGCGGAAATTTTTCCAGTTTTTCAGAAAAATACAGTCAAAACAAACATCAACGAAAGGGTGGTGATTCTAACCACACTTCTTTGGCCATGCTTGATCCTGGAAGAAAAATCAATTTCAATCAATTGGTGTCTAGCCATGAAAGGAGGGAACAGCTCCGTGTTGCCATCATCATTTGCAAAAGAAAGCTAAAGAAGGAGTACCTCTAGAAAGCATCCACCAGCACCAGCTGCAATCAAGTCTTTGAAATTCCTCTGAACATTGAGAGCATAGCCACCACTAGTATCTGAACGGAGCAGAAACAGAGGAGGAATCCCGAGGTTCATATAAAAAGAAATGTGTATTATATAAGACATTCAAGTCGACATGAAGAGATTTAATTAACCAGTTTATGCTTTCAAGTAATGCAAGATGACATAGATGAAAATGTACTTGAAAGCAAGTCTGGTTCCTCTGATTTCTACACCCCAACAGAAAGTTATAGTATTTTCCAGCACGCCATTTACAATTACAATTTACAAGCTAAGGTCGTTGATAATAAAATAACTTCTTTCTTTTTGATAATCAGCGAAATAGC
This sequence comes from Populus ilicifolia, assembly GCA_015708895.1. Lineage (NCBI taxonomy): Eukaryota > Viridiplantae > Streptophyta > Magnoliopsida > Malpighiales > Salicaceae > Populus > Populus ilicifolia. Next base: position 1,783,537 of record SRLM01000024.1, read on the forward strand.
TTCTTAAATTGTTTTCGATAATAATATATTCACGGCGGTATCAATCTACAGCAAGCCCATATTTTTTTTACAATGTTAAAACATGCTAATTATCTATAATCAGAAATAATAATCACTATAAAACAAAATTACATAAGAAAAAATAATTACACCTAAATTGAAGAAAAAAAGTTTTTCTTAAAAAAAGAAAGATTTACCAGAAAAAGAAAAATTTACCAGCATCAGCTATGATGGGTATGAGCTGAGCCGGCGCACAAACCGTCCTAGCCGTAGCAGCCATTTCCGGTGGCCTGCAAAAACAATCCAAGCAATATTAAAAATCTTAAACAAATGCAAGTACGTCACGAGGTCAAAGTCTGGTTTTCCGAGTAGAGAAGCAGAGAGAGGATAACACGAAACAAAACCGGCACTGAATCCGGTATCGTCTTCGTTTTTAATCAGACGGTATATCCTCGTCGTCGTCGTCGTCTTTCTCTGCATTCTCACCGTTGGATACCAAGAGTACTTTAAGTTTGCCTTTGACTTTGAGTTTGACCGTCATGCCGAATGGTTCGGGAGTGCAGTTTTAGTAGCCATTGGCGTCATCGACATTTTAAATTCAGAGAGAGACGATGAACAGATGATTGTGTGTTTTTAGAGGGATAAATAAGAGTTTGTTGGGGTATACGCGCCAGTAAGGCACGTGTGTGGTTGGGTGGATGATTTTTCTGCTTCTTGTTGTTGTCGTCTTGGACATGGACCTGTTGATGCAAAAGGTTTTTTTACACCACGCATTTTTAACACCAGACAAAAAACATTAATTATAAAATATAAATTTGTTGAGTATGTTTAATAAAATAAGGTTATATATGTAAATAAATGTTAAAAAATTATTAATACTGATTAAATAGAAATTTAAAAAAATTAAAAGATAAATTTGTATTGAAAAAAATATAATTTTGTACTGAAGTGAGCCTTTCAATTTATTTCTTCTTTTAATTATATGAAAATATTTTTTTATATAAAAAGATAAATAATTTGAATTGCATTGAATAAAAGCAAGTTTTATACAAATAAAGCAAGTTTTAAATATAAAAAAAAATTCCATTTTGATAATTTTGATGGAAATGGATATAAAAACATAAGTCTATATATTATTTGCATGTTTATGTAAGGAATTTTTTTAATGGATCAACGTTGATGTCTCTTAGCTGAGATCATTACTTAATTCAAGTTTTAAATAACATTTTATTAGAGTTTATTGGATATATCTTAATTATTTTTTAGTTTTGAATATCACTTTGTCAATCATGTAAAAACCACTTGTTTTATTTTTTATTTAAATATTTAAATAATAATATTTTTTTATTGATTTAAGTTAATTCAAATTATTTTGTAATTCGGGTTATAAACTGGTTAAATTTAATAATTTTTAAATATTTTTAATTAATTATATAATAATAAAAACATTCATGCGCAGAGAAGATACCGAATGAAATTTTTAAAATAATCATGAAGGGCCATGTAAGACTAGCACATGCTAATATTAAAAAAATAAAAAATACTGTAAGCTTATTGGAGAACTAAGTAGAAATTGGATGGCTTTTAATGAAGTAACAACCTAAATACGTATTTAATAAATTAATTTTTAAAAGATGGAGAGAATAATACTAAAGAGGCTAGGTGGCTGGGACAATTAAAAGCAAGCCAGTCACAAGAGTTTGCAAAGCCAAGCCCACATACTTGATTTTATTTTTTTCATAAATAAAACAATATGTTTTTGGGACATTTAAAAGCAAGACAGTCACATGAGTTTACAGGGCCAAGTTCACACACTTGATTTTAATTTTTTTAATAAATAAAATAATATATATATATATATTTTTTAAAAAATATAATGCTTCGTCTATTGTGTTTAATTCATTACATGGATGATCTCTAAGCATCTCAAGTGTCTAGAAACTACTAGAAAATCGAGTTTTAAATCCTTAGACCCAAAAACCAGTTTCCTTGTACTTCAAACACTTAAAAATATCTTATGAACCTAAAAAAAAGATGATTAATTTACAATTTATCATCTTGTTTTTCCTGAATTGTTACAATTCTTGGGTCTAAATCCTCGTAGGGTTATATGCCTTTTTCTTCTTAATACATTTGCCTAAATTAATGTCATATCGCGATTTTTGTCCAATCAGCGCAAAAGATCTCTATTATCTCCAGATTATGGTTTTAGGCCACTTCCTAATTAATCAAAGCAAGAGTCAAAATTACAATCAAGGCTCTCATCCCGGGATGATGATAATTTTCATCAAATCCACGGAGGAGTATTCTATTGGATTATATCTTTATTTGATTTCATCTTATGACAATATCTTATTTGAACTGATATAAAAATAATAATATTGATAATAAATTGTTCTTGAAAAATTAATTTATTTTTTTATAAATATTTGATTCATGATTCTATCATGTTTTTACTTTTTAATCACACATAAAATATGAACATATTATTTTTTTTATATTTTTTTCTTAGGTTTTCTTAGCATTCCAAAAAATATTTACTAGATTCACTTACTCTTTAATTTGAACAAGGTTTTTAAATATTATTATAAATTTTTATTTGAATCTTAATATTTTTTTTCATTATTATGTATCTCATATAAAAATAATAATACTAATAATAAATTGTACATGAAATTCAATTCAAATCTTTTTTTTATTCTTAAAATTTTTAAATAGATTTTTAACATGACTTTATAATATTTATGGTGTTTTTAGCTTTTAATCACACATAAAATATGCTATTTTAATTTTTAAAAAGCTGCTTTAACAATTACAAAATAATTTTTCAGAAAAAATATTAATTCCAGCTAAAAACAATGAGTTTGCTAACATAAATAAGAGATACAATAATAAAAAATTATCTTGATTGAAAAAGAATTCAAAAAAATTGTATTTTTTAATTTAATAACAGTGTCAATTTTTTTTTTGAGATATGAATATTTTTTTGATGTTTAAAGAAATTTTAGTTTCCCTATAGTGTAGTACATGCAAACTAATTTATCATCAATTGAAAGTGCTCTTGAATTAATACGAATTGCCCATTAAAATAATTATGTCAAAGCATTTTTTTTTACCATGAAATATAATAATTTCATTGAATTAAAAAAAAAACAACATATATGGTTATTTTAAAATTTCATTAGTTAGAAAAACTATAAATTAATAAATAAAAACATATGAAACAAAACAATAAATAGTGAAATATAATCTTTTAGCTCATTACTAATAATTGTACTGAAGTCATATTGAAGTTTTGATCTTTCCTATCTAAGCTATCCGAAAAAAGTTTCAAAGTAATCATAAGTCAATAAAGAAATAGATCATATTATGATACTCTATTGATGAAAAATCTTATCTAGTTAGAGAATGATAATCTTTTTTAAATCATAAGATGTAATTATCATACATTATCCAAAGAACATAAAAACCCAGCAGGCAGGTAAATAAAACTAAATACTGATAGAAAAATAAATAAATAGAAATCAAAATTAGAGCTAGATTCATAATGGATTATAAGATCTAAATTGATTTAATATAATAGAAAAAGAAAATGAGATAAAAAGAACTGCGTCGGTGAGTTGGTTTGAAAATCACCGACAACAGCTATACACACACACGAGTCGATTTATTTTTTTCTTTTACAAAAGAGCTTGTAATTGTATATTCAACTATTCATGCATGGGATTCATAACACCTTCGAAATTCTTCACATACGAGAAATTAATATAGCTGCAATAGTACAGAACATATATATGACAAACATGGAAACTACTCATGCCAACCTGACATTTTCAATATTTTTGTTAGAATTCTCAAATTATGACCAAAAAGGGGATCGGCCATAATGTCTTTGTTGAGGTTGTTAAGAATCTAAGAGAGTGAAATCATTGCAAGTCTTTGGTTGGATAATATCGTTTATTTGGATTCCTGTCATAATTAACTTACTTTATATATGTACAAAGTACAAGTATCATTAGAGAATCATCATTAATCTTCATGGCATGGATTCAGTGATAAATCAGATCATTATGCCACAAGTTTGTGAACTGGATGCGAATAAAATTGATTTTATTTTCTTTGGGGTCTCAACGAACGACGCACTTAATCTAATTGGCATCACCATTGTCAAAGTAAATTATTTTTCAAATAATAATAATTATTATTATGATGGGTGAGAGTTCTCTGAGAGGAAGGTTTTTCGAATTCCCACTTCCGATTCATCAGACAATAACCAAAAATATATATAGGGGATCGAAAAAGAAACCGGTGAGCCATAGCTAGCTTGGGAGTGTGACAGATAAACCTTACAAATAGGTTTTTTCTAATCAAACAAATGGATTTATCGATAAAAATATGACAAAGTAAACAAAATCAATGCTTAAGGATACATCAAAAAAACGTACTATATGTATGATCTTGGCATCTCTGACCTAGAGAAGATCAAGAATGTCTTGAGATTCACATGAAGGTCGTCTACATCATGCGTTATTACGCTTGAATCTTTCAATATATATAGGAATTGTTACCAGGTATAAATTACATGAAAGCTACGATACTGTTGTTACTTAATTTTCATGCCATCAACATTTTTCACAGGATCAAAAGAAAGTGTAAGCCCTACACTATAATGCACGTGATAAAATATAATTGGAGTTTTTGGGGGTGATCAAGAAGATATACCCACACCAAGAAAATCTATAAAAGGAGCATCCTTGTGTCTGATAGATTCATGATCTCCTTGCTCTTGATGGTTACTCGTCGCTCTCATATTCTTTAATGTGGATGAATTATGACAACACAACTCTTTCTTGATCATTCCATGGTTTCCATTATCATCTCCAAGTTTAATGGATCCTAATGGACTTGGAACAACCTTTCTATAGTTTGGAAGCCCGAATTTACTGGAACTCCAGTTGCTGCTACGCACTGAAGAATTCATATGGTATCTATAAATAGATTGATCGGAGACTTTGGAGCTCTCGGTGGTGCATAATAAACTTGAGTTGAAGAAATTATCTCTTCCTTTTCTTCTCGATAAATCCACCAAAGAAGAATTGTTTGAAGCTGCTAAAGTTGATGGGAGGTAATTCCAAGAAGGTGAAGAACTAGAAGGAGATATTGAGAATGTCCTATCTTTACTGGCGTTTAGAAATTCGCACTCCCTGGAGCCCTCAAATCCAATTCTCGTACTGACCATCTCTTGAGTCCTGGATTTCCTTGCTTGCGAATTACTGAAGGGGGGATTGGAGTCACTTACACGATCTTGATAACTCCGCTTTCCACATAGCTTGGATAGTTCCCTTTGCTTTCTTGCCATTATTACATGCCAATGATTTTTCACAGCATTATCCGTTCGACCTGGAAATAGTCTGGCTATTAATGCCCACTTGTTTCCATGAACATGATGAGCTGCTAGTAGTCTCTCTTCTTCCTCTTCACTCAAGGGTCTCCTGTTGATTCTAGGATCAAGTTGATTAAACCACCTCAATCTGCAACTCTTCCCTGCATAAAGAGAGAAAATCAGGAACCAATTAAGTGATCAAAGTGTGTGCATGCGTGTGTCCCTGTAATATTTAGAGAGAGAGACTGGCGTCTTTAATATACTTGGTATAATTTTATCTCCCTTATCGCACGAGAGGAATTTTGGAAGTTACTCAAGCTGGCACACACATATATGAGACATTATAGATCCAATCATAAGCTGGTAAAATTACCTCCATGAGAAAATAAAAATAAAATTAAAAATATCCTGTAAGATTACGTCTAGCATGATCCAGAAATCCTTTACACATTTTGAGAGACATAATAACATTGATATATCCGTTAATTAATGCTTAATTAAGCTAAGAATCCATCTGCAATTAATATTAATTCTTGAACACCCGTTTCATGTAACAAATTAAATTTCAGATATGAGTATACTGTATGAGCTAATCCCTTCTTGCAATATTTTTCCTACGAAGGATATATGCTATCTCTAAATTAAGCATCAATTTCCGATTATCTAACGTGTTTGATCTTAATGATATTGACCAATGATATTCACCTGATTCATAAAAAAAATAATTTAAAAGTTAAATATAACCAACCTGATCTTCCTTGGAGCTTCTCTGCAATATCATTCCAGTTTTGTGCACCGTATTCTTCAACCAGCTGCCTGAGTTTGTCATCCTCAGCAGGTCTCCAGTGACCTCTAGGGCAAGCAGCAGTACTCTTTGCATCATCACTTGAATTACCGGCCAAAGAATATTCCTCCATGGATCGATGGCCAACAGTACTTTTAATGTTAAACCCCTATCTAGCGATGAATTCTTTATCATCAAATACAACACAAAGAAGTCCACAAGAAGATATATAGTTGCATAAGAAACGAGCACCAACAGAATAAGAAAGCGGGGTGTTGGTTTAGGGTTAGGATGGCAAGTCACTTTTGTTGGTTTTACACGACATTTTTAGCCTAGTATACTGTAGAACCAATGACCGTTTCTTGTTATTTCATGCTCTTAGCCCAAAAACTTCTTCTCACCCATATTCTTTTTCTTTTTTTGTCGTCTCCTTCATCTCTCTCTCTCTCTTTCCTTTAGACACACACACACACCATTTTAAGCCATGGTACTACGTTAAATCAAACAAACCCCATTGATTAATTATTGGCTAACTTGATAATAGTTTGAATACTAGTTAAAGAGACAGCTCTCCCTATTTGCAAAGACTTCTTTCCCATTGTCTTTCATGAAAGTTAATTAGCGGAAACACGAGAAATGATGATCTTAATCAGATTGATCATTTCTAGATGCAACCGAAAACTGGCCTGGCATGACAATGTGTGACTACGGCGACAAATGAGTCCATCTTAGGGTTTAGCAAGCGATGAACATTGGTCTAAGTGGCCGGCCAAACAGGAGGCGATATCTGGGTACTCATTAATTTAATTTGCAAGCACATAATTAGTAAAATAGAGGTCCACATATATGAATACAAATTAATAGCCATTGATTGAAGTTTTCTATTTTTGGCACGTCATAATTCTTTTTGAAAGCAATTGCCATAGTGGTTGAATATAGGTAAGCCTGTATAAATTAGTGTCGAAGCAAGCTGACAATGTCAAAGTTGTCATGCCCTGAAATGGCAGAAATATAAACGTTACCACGAAACGAAAAATATATAATCAAAGGGTTGATTATATATATTGTGGCGTGCATAAAAAGTTGTTTTCTTTTAAATATATAATTCCCTTTTAAAAAGTATATGTTTTTTGGTTTTAAAAATTAATGTTAAATTAATTGTCATAATTGTTTATGTAAAAAGACAATTCTAACAAAGTTTTAAGAGAACTAAGGTTTCTTCAATACTCTCTTGTCAAAAAATTTCCACTTCTTCTTCCAAAGAATAAAATATAAATTTTAGTTTATTGTTTGTTCTTGTTTATATTATCATCAACTAGAGATTAAGAAAGTCATAAAAAATAATACTACTATCATTTTGCTAGCACATATAGGATACAATAAATTGCTTTGATGCCAAATAGTTGATCATTGCCTCAGTATATATCTTCAAGTCTTTTTTTTGTTTTGGTAATAACATCTTCAAGTTTATTAATTTTATATCAATAAGTATTGTAAGTTGATTTTTTTATATGATGATTTATATGCATATTTTATGTTTTGATGAAATCAGAACATCAGAATGAAAAGGAATAACATACTTAAAAAAATTAAAATGTTCTAATAAGAATTTTATCTTTTATCTTTTATTTACATTCAATGAATTTAATTGGATCAATATATGATTTTTTTTTAGTCTTTTTAGAGTAAGGTGTTATATTAAGAGGTCTATAAATGGTTTACTTACTAATCTATTTTTTTGGCCTTGACTTTATCCTCACTTTCCTATCTCATTCATTGTGAGACTTAACCCGTTGATAGGAGCTTTACACCACCTGTATCCCAAAAGACACCCATCTCTTTTAAGAGGATTCACGATATGTCAAGCTCTAATAAGGTTTTTATCTTTGTAATGAGTTAAATCACATGCTATGTCAATTCCTTTGAGTTTTATTCTTGCAAACATACTCCTTAGACAAGATGCTTAATGAGTTAGCTATAACACTGCATAGGTCAATAAACACAATACCTAGTATCCATTATTTACAATTAAGACTACAAGGATATCTAATCATATTCTCTCCCTTAGCTTTTATCTCTCAATGTCAATATTGGTTTAGTAGAGTGCTTTTATCGTTGATATTATTTTTGATCTTTATGTTTTTCACTACTTTACTATAAATTTTCTTTACTCTTGCCATACTCCAATTTGGTAGTTTCCACCTCTTGTCCAGGTTTGAGTCTTGGGATTTGACAACAAACTTAAAAAGCCAACTATATATGCTTTATGTCCAATCATTCTAGATAACTCTGGCATCTTTCATATTATCATGACTATTGGCACAAAGTTAGCTGATACTTATTCCTTGGATATCATCATTGCCTTCTACCTCAATGTAAAATTACTCTGTCAAGCTTTCACCCATTGCAAAAAACTTCGTATTGTTGCCTCATGTAGGAGTCTGGATTATGTCGTAATCCTAATATGGGATCATCCTCTCAAACCACCCACCTATCATTTCCTTAATAAGTTATTACCTCACAAACTATCTAATCAGACATAAACCTCTCCCCATGCAAATTCCTCTTTTTTTCTCCTCAACTTAGAGGGTATTAATAGTTATTTCTAGTTATTATTCCCCTCTCAAGAGCAGGTTCTTACATGTTACTCATTTGTTCACCATTAAAAATACCATTTCCCGTCGAAAAGCATGCCACCAATGTACATTCCTAAGTTAGTATCAAACTCTATAAGATTTGTAGTTGCATTAATTATAGATTTCTTGTTTATGGGTAAAATTGATTTAAAATTGTTTTTTATTTCCAGACTTACATGCTCTAGAAGGATACACATGTATTTTATTTTTATTATTATCAAATTTATAAATAAAACAGTTAATAAATAAAATAAAATAATTAAAAATAAGGTTATCATTATTATATATGGGTGATTGCAAGGAGCGCATATGTATATCTGTGTTGATGCTCGTGACCAAACACGAGACATATATCTCCAATTCCACGTAACATAGCATGGAAAATTAAAATAAAACATGGGAAGAAAATGCTAGAATAAAACATGATACCATGGAAATAGGGACACATTGACAGTTTAGCTTAATCGATGTTGAGAATAGTTTTGCTGGCTGTGGCCAATATCATGGAAAGAAACTAGGATCTTTTAATTGAATTTTCAAGAGGGTAGTCTCAAGGGTTAATAATCAAATGCCGTGTAAGGACAGCATCAAGAAAAGTGTGGGTAACCCGTCGTCTGCCATGTCCCGTACTTTCCATGCAGATGGCAAGTCAAATACAAACGTTGAAAGATTTTGTGCACTAATCATTATATAATTGTTTCTTAACTGATTGAGATATTATACCCCACGAAATCAAACTCTTGATGAGAGCTAGCCCATCTAAACGTACTTCAAAATTAATAGCAATCCATCACACCATCATATATATGCTCTAATCAAGTAAACTAAACATCAAGATTTAGCGGGTATAAGATAAATATCTAGCTGGAATTGGTTGATGTGCCAGTTCATCAGGTTCTTATATCCTATATATAAATTTTCTGATTAAATTGTTTTTATTATTCTCAAACTTATAACAGAAATTAATTGATGCAAAAGTACACTGATTGCTTTGACTTGTTCAAACACGATCTGGTATAAAGCAGCTAGGTTTGATTTCTCAAGAACTACCTTACTGTTCTGTTTACAGGGCTTAAATAAAATAAAATAAAACAATATTTTTTTAATAAAATAACTAATGATCTGTGCCAAAATATTTTGATGTTAGTGCTATATATATATATATATATATCAAACGTAGCTTTTAACCAATGACAACTTAGAGTAATGAGGAAATTCATAGATCCAATTATTTTTTATTTTTTAAAAATAAAATAAGAAAGATTGTCTAGTTTGCACGCCCTTGGTCTTCAAATCATTCTTCAAGTTACTGGGAGGGATGGAAGGTAATAACTTCATCAAGTAAACGTGCAATGTTAAAGTGCCCTAGTGTGGTTGATATAATTTTTAATTTTACGTTGAAATATAATCTTAGATAGACCACCACAAGTATAGGGAAAACGTTACTTAGATGTTATATGTTTAAAACCAAGATGCACTCGATCGGAAAGACACATGGGATGGTTTTCTTAGTACCCAGTCCAGATTAGACAGCACATAGGAGGCTTACTACATCGGGTCTCTTATCAATAAAGCGACTGATAAAATGTAGTTTTGTGGAGTCAACTGGGGAAATGGCCACTTATAGAAGCCACAGCAACATTTACTCAAGTAGCTCCACGGGCCAATGCCATGCAAAATGGATAAATTCTTTGGCCTAATTCCTTAAATTATATCATATGCTATCTTAGGGCAACTGATCACCCTAGTATCTGACAACATATCATCGGCATATATATATATATATATATATATATATAGAACCCAGCACAACTGTTATCAACCGATTGTCCCTCTTCACTTCTCTCTCTCACTCTCTCCCTGCAGGTTGTTTCTGTGTGTGTGTGTGTGTGTGTGTGTGTATGGAGTGTCTGTAATAAGAAGCATAAATATATAGAAGGGTTTGAGATAGCTGTCAAACAGTAAACGCAAAGCACTTCAAGTTACCATTTCCTCAAATGTCGGATTTTCTTCAAATGTCCTTGTATGAAATATATACCATTTCCTCTCACCTTCCCAAGAAAACTATACAAGCAACCCCACCTTCCCCAACCACACTCCATTTTAACATCACAAGCACCCTTGAAATTCATCAACAAACTACTTTGACTCCATCCTATCCAATTCCCTTTCTAACCCTACCATTTGCATGTATGAACTCCAGCTAAAATTCCAATGGTTACCCATCTTCTTACTCTCAACAAAAGCTTATTGTTACGTGGTAGTTGATAATGATGCTAACTTCATTTATTATAATTAAGGAGTATGAAGATCGAAATCATTACGTGCTGTGCTATCGGAGATAATTCTTTTTGAATTGTCTGTAAGAATATATAATTTGGATTATATTACAAACCTCGGGTCATTTTCTAGTTTAACCCTGCAAATGATTCACGCATGCTATATTTGATGTCTAATTTCTAACCAGGACCGTCTACGGAATTTGTAATGATGATACATGAGATGGAAAGCGTGTGGTTATGGTAAAAGATTGAGGATGGATCGAGTTATCCTCCTGAATTTTGTTGGATGGCATGATTGACATCTGAAATATAAATTATATATATATGTATTGCAAGGTAAAATCTAAAATGTGCTTCTAGAGCACACCCTAACGGGCATTTAATTAAATTTCAGCGCAAATGGCTTATTAAATGTTTCAGGGAAAAGAAAATTGTTATTTTATATGCAAGTGCGCATGACTATGTGCCTTTTCGGCTAAATCCCATCTCTCTTTCTGCTGTATCTAGGATTTTTGGGTCAATAGAGTTATTTTTTATGATAAAAAAATCCATTTAAATTTGGAAATTTAAAACCAGCTTGATCTTACATTATTAATTAGTTATCCGCGACTTTCCTGCTCTTTAATAAGAAGATTCAATATCAAGAATGGTATGATTATTAATCTATACTTTTTACGGCCCCTCTTAGGGATGTTAACAATTGTGAAGACTATAATACCCTTATTACTTTTAAGGCTTTAAATTATATTATCTTAAATTTCTAATTATTTAAATAATTATTAAATCCTTCTAAACAAGAAACACTTGCAAATTTTAGAATCCTAATCACGCTACACCTCTCCACTTAGTTATAGAGTATATATAATTGCAAGAGAATCCTTTAGATAAGAGAGTATTGAAAAAAAAAAAAAAAGAGGAGGAGGAGGAATTTGGTTTTACAAAAGAATAATTTTTTTTTAATAAGATTGTATTCCAAACGTTTAATAAGATTGTCATTTGCATCTTAATTAAAAAAAAATAAGAAAAGAAAAGAAACGAAGTGATAAGGAAAATTTTAATGGTGAATTTCTATTCATTGTTAAAACGTATTAAATTTCTATTACACAATTTATTTTTTAAAAAAAAAGGTTTTTTCCCTTAAAATAATACAAGTGAAATTTTTTTAAGAAAATAACACGTGTGAAATTATAAAAAAATGGCAAAGCTCCTAAGAAAATGTTGTAATATTGTTGAAACCAGAGCATTTTTTGAAAAAACACTGAACCCAACAACATTTTATATAAAATATATTATATCCCAAATATGAACCCCAAACAGTAACTTTAGATTCTATATTCAATCTCTAAACTTAACTAAACTCCAAATTGTAAGTCCTAATCATAACTAAACCCCGTACTCAAACCCTAAAACACGTTGGGACCGGTGTTTAAGCGGGTATATTTTTAAAATTAATTATTGTTCCAGTCTTAAGCATGAGGTCAGCCTTCAGAGCTTGTGGCTTTCTTTTGAAGGAAGTAGGGTGCTCTTTTGTCTTGTCATGTGATGTTCTATTTTTCTTGTTTTTTCTCTCTAGCCGCTACTTGCACTTCTTTTGCTCTTCAACTCGCTTATTACCAATTTGTGCTTTCAATCATACACTGCATGTAGTTCAACGTTTAATTGGCTTTTTTTAGAAGAAGAGAAAAAAAAAAAGGAAAAGAGTTCATATATTAAGCAAAAATGTTGTTATGCTATGCATGTATGTTAAACCCTTAATCTAGATTACTAATAGCTAAGTCTTTAATTTGTTATGCATCAGAAAATCCATCCAAAAAGAAGAAACGAATGATCTCTATTGCTTTTCCGAAACAGAAAAAAAGTTATGGCATAGAAGGATATTTAAATTAATATTTATATACTTTAAACACAAGTTTATTAGATGGTTTTGATTAGACAGGAAAGATGACTTAGTTATTCCATTGTATACAGGATGTGATGTAAGAATTCTATATATTTTGAATATTATTTAATAAAACGCAATTTAGAAGAACCCTTTAATAATTAAACACCTAGCCAGTTGGATTTACACTCTTTAATTTTTAAAATCAGATTCGCCCACTTTTTTATTTTTTAAATCAAAGACAAGAAATTAAACTTCATTTATAGCCATTATAAAGTAAATGGCTAAACAGCAGAGAGAAGAATAAGCATAGCATCGCATACTTTTACAAACAAAAAACGAACCTAACAAAACTTTTTAAAAAACTTCTTTATTAACCCAGAAAACGAGAGCATAATCAAAACCATGAAATTGAAAAAAAATTAAGACCCTGCAACTAAATTCATTTCTCTATAACTAAATTAACTTTTTATTTTACTAAATGCATGATTCGCAACTCAATTCTTCTCTCTAATATATATATATATATAGAAAATTCATTGAAGAAAGGATAGTACAAGCATTTGTAATGTCATTGGACTGACCAGCTTGTAAACATGGTGGTTTATAATACTGTTGCCATTAATCCAAGTAATGATATTATAAGAACCATACTTCATAATCTCGTTCTTATAATCTGCATAGAAACAAACTATACTCAATTGAGAAGCCTTTCAAATTGCCAAAACTCCATCCATATTTGATTCTTTCATATGTGTAGGACAAGAGAAAATGCATAAAAAATTCCCTTCATGATCTCTTAAAACATCAGCAATTCCTAAAGGTCCTAATTTGTCATTTGAAGAAGCATCTATGTTACACTTCAATCACCCCGTTGGAGGTGTATCCATACTGAAATGTTGATCCATAAAAGAAGATTATTGGGTGATCGAAGCAAATCTATTTCAGTATGGCAAAAACTCCCACTAACATATCTTGCCCATGTTGCAGCCCTTTGAAAAAAAATAAGATAATAAATATCATTCTAATCAGAAACTACCTCATTGAAAACCAAATTATTATGAGTATTCTAGATGGAACACATTACTAAACCATAAAAGAACAAACACCACAGCTTTACTTGCATGGAACTCATTATCATTCCATACCATTGTAGGAAAAAAAACGTTTAAAGTCCCTAGAAAAATTCATGGTTGTCCTAACCATGCCTCCACACGTGACCATAATTTTCATACCAATTCATAATAAAATAGAAAATATTTTATGGTTTCATCCCTTGATTACAAAAATGACATCTTAAACCATTTCTTTTCAGCAGACCTTTTCCTTAGAGAAGATCTTTTGTGGGTAATTTATTTAAAATAATCATTCATATATTAAGCTCTACCTTTGAATGAGAAAATTAAAGAGGACTGGATATCTTATTGAAATGTTTTATCACCTTGCAAAAGAATTGTCTCCAGAATAGTTGAACAACTTTTAATAAAAAAGATATTTTGGATTTGGCTTCCAAATTTTTTTCTCGGCTATATTTAAATTTAAAGAAATCTTAGATAATATTTGCAGCTATCCTCTTTTCTTAACCTTTTTATAGTCCCAAAGTCTCCTCCGACAAGTTATTATCGATTAATAGTTGATGTCATTTCAAGTTTTTATAGATGACATTATAGCATTTTGATTCTTTCAAATAGCATAAAGACTAAAATAATTGATTTTTGGAAGAAATTTTTTTAACCGTTGAGAATTGAGTTTGTGTCCTATTTCTATTCCTAACGGCTACTAAATTTACATTTTTTAATTTTAATGCAAGTAAGATTTTATTAATAGCAGTCTTGGGAATAATTTAACTAGAATTTATTTTTTAATAATTATAAATTTAAATTTTTTTGAAGCTACTAAAAACTTATATAATAATTAAATTTTAAAATTAGTTAAAACTTACTTATACTGACTTGAATATTTATATCAATAGATTTCATTAATAGTATTATAGTGTGATTCTAAAGTAAGGTTCCTTTTCATGAAGTGTTCTGATGATAATTTAAAAAAAAATTCAAAGTATTTAATACATATAACATATATCACAATTGTATTTATTAGAAAGAGGTTACTAAACTTAATTGTACGAAGGTATTGTAAATTTAACTCCAATAATGAAGTGATTCTCAAGAAAAAAGAAAAAAAACTGTTCTCATATATATGAAAACGCAAATCATATTATTAAACATTATCACAAAGAGTGCTTTTATTGATTATCTCAATAATTTTAATATCAGCAGCAGCCTTAACAGTTCCCCAAGCAGACCTTTTTAATCTGTCTCTTCAGGTTCTGAGAACATTATATGACGTGATATCCAGCACGATGGAGGCGAAGTGAAGTAACCTGCAAGTATTTGTTTGTTAAACTTTTCTTGCATTCCATGATTAAATTTTCAAAACAAGCTCCATTTTATCTTGACCAAAATATACATTTAGGCCCACGCAGAAAGATTGTTTTCATTAAATTGTTCTCTCTCTATATATATATGTATAGATATAGACACACACATACCATCTCTCTCGTTTAGCAAACAACGACATCCCCATCATCCAGTACTAATCATTCCCAATCCCATTACGACATCTTAAGTATTTAATAATGGTGCATGATTATGACATTTTAGCTACCCTAGCTTCGTTGTACACTTTTAATCTATACGGTCAATATCAGTTTTAGCACTTGATTTGCACAAGACTCCTCTCTCTCTCTCTCTCTCTACACAAACACACACATATATAACTGTTTGCGTTATGATATCTAACCCTTGGTAATCATACAGTGATTGTTTCTAGAAAAGTTAAAGACTCCATTAATTAGTGGCTATATGCTGAAGCTGCAACCATTTACTTGCAGGTTAGATATATAGTGGCTGCTTCACGCCGCTAATCTCCACTTCATGTTTATACAGTGAGCAGATATCACCTCAAGCATTAAAAACTCAAGGTAGTTGGACATTGTTCTATTAGCCGCTTAAATTTCAGTGAGCAATTAATGCTGATGTTAATAAAATATCCCATGTCTTAATTGCTTGCTAGAACTAGCAATGTGTGCCTTGTGCATCTGCAGCAGGGCTTTGAATTTTATATATTGGATGTTGAGACAGTTACCATATATATACTTCAAGAACGACATTCTACCTAACCCCCAACCAACATATATACTTTTTTTTTTTCCGAACATACTCATATTAATGTATATATTAAGATCGATTTAGTTAATAATTAGAAGCTCCCGCTTAGACTCTGAATCAAATTAAATATACTATAATTAACAACAGACATCTTCTTCCATCCCTTCAAGTGGCGTTGTGCCATCCTTTTCTGTGTGTTTATCGTAACTTTATTTGATAAATATTACTAGTATGGATGTCTACATTCATTTTTTTTAAAAAAAAAACATTATCTCACAAACTATTGATTCATTACTATAAAAAAAATAAGGGTTGAGAATAAAATTAGAGGGTTTTTATAATTTGATCCCCCAAAAAATCACTCAGTGGTGTTTCGCGAGTACAAGTCAGATTCAATTATCATGATAAGGGAGCAATGGGATGAATAAAACATGCAATTGAGCCAAATACGTCGGCATCCAAATTAAAAAATATTATATGGATAAACAAGAAAAAATCTTGTAGAAGAAGAAGAAGAAATCATCTGCACCGCATTACCTACCTCTAAGGTTTCAACGGATGTGACTTTACAATGAGCATGTGTAACTTTTACGATACTCATGGGACTAATTAGATTGGAAAAGTTAATGCAAGGAAAATTTCTGAGGCGGGAGGTGTAGTTTTGCCCAGATATTGGGATTATTAAACTGATTTGGGCCTCGTTACCAGCTCTCCTCAGTAGGGCTACGTACGAGCCCATAAATTCTTTTCAATTTTTTACATATGGGCCTTCGGTAGTAGGAGCAGAAGCAGCGCAGCGGCTAAAAAGATTCTTCGAGAAAAATTCGATGGAGCTTTGAATAATGGAGGAAACCATGCCACACCTCGAAAGAGTTTAATATATTGTGAGCTGAAAAAAACAGAAAAAGTTATATAAAACATTATCTTGCATATGCTCTTCCTTTTCCTCCTTTGTTAGGCGAAACCCAGTTGTTGGGGACCAAACTTCCCATGGTAAATACTGCGACTTTTCGAAGTCTGTGGTCGCCTCGGTTTTTCGGCGAAGAAAGACAGACAAAGGTTGACCTGCCCGGCTGTGGCCCTTCAGGCACCTCCAAACAAAACTCACAATAATCAAAGAGAAGGAATCTAGAAGACAACGGCAACACAAAGAGGAGTTCAGTTATTGAGCTGATTGATCTTATCCACCATCACTTGACTTGTTCGAAATTTAATCTTTAATGAACGACGTTAACCATTTCCAATCTAACACTCGTCATGGTGGCTAGCTGCATGTACATACTTCGCACATGCCCGTGCGTGTGTTACCAAACAAAAAGAAAAAGACTTTAGTCTTACAGTGTTAATAAAGTCTAAGGATGATTTTTTAATTGTTAAAAAAACTGACTAAACATGTAATTGGGGATAGAAATAAAAATCTATTTGGCATTGCATATTTAATTAGAGGCAAAATGAAACGTCAATTTCTTTTTGTTATAGTATAAATACTATCTTGTTGTTAAAGCACAGAGAATTAGCAGCCATACCCTTGGGAGGGGAAAAGGCATCCATGCATTGAGAGGCTCATTCGTGCTTCTTTTAATTAAAAAAAGTTAAATAAAAGAATTATTCTTGAAATTCGAAAAATCAAGGCTAATTGTGGGGGTTGTTTTGGTTTTATTAGACTAGTTTTTTTTTGTCTAAAGAGGTGCATATATCAAAATCATTCCCCAGAATTTATATATGCAGGAAGGGTTTAGGGTTTTAACGAAACTCAGAAAAGAATTGTCTAGTAATTTCGCTAAATTAGTTTCTCCTCTTCAATGTCACACTTGTCATCTTACCGGTAAAAAGAAAACGAGTAATCATTCCACCAGCCAGAGTCACGAGTTCTACTCATTCATTGCAGCCCACATTACTCAATGTATTTTGATCGAAGGCATGATGGACAGCTAATTGCAAACCATGGACTTTGCTCTTATCTCGTTAATTGTTTATGCATTTACGAGGATTAATTTCCAACGCCAGTGGTTGGATAAGATAAGGACGGACGACAGAGACTTAATACCAATAGAAAAACCGAATATGGCTGCTCAAAATGAATCCTTGGATCATGCAAACATTTTCAATGCCTACTTCTACAGATTCTTATCTTATATGATTGATGTCATGTTGGATTCATTTCACTTTCTAAATGGTCAGTGGGTTAGATTGACATTTCGTGCAAGTAAATATAAAGGAAAACTAAATATTAATATTAACAAATAAAATAAAACATGGTTTTATTATCTAAGCATTCTGTACTCTCTCATATTTTTTTATTTATCCCAGCTAATTTCTCTTTTTATACCCTCAAGTTTATTATTTTTTATTTTCAATTTTATTTTTATAAATTATGTCAGTATTACTTATCCATATGATTTGTTTCTATTTATTTACCCTTGCACATGCTTCGTAGAATATTTTAGCATTGAATTCATGCTACATTCAAGTTTGATTTTATATAATAGAATTTTAGGTTATTTTTTAACAATATTAACAAAAGACCAAAATTAACCAAAAAATCAACGTAGATTTTAAAAACAAAAAAAAAATCAATTTTTTCCCTCAAGTTGCAAATCATACCGTGTAAACACTGTTCATCCTCTCATGTATGCCTATTCACCAGCTATTCGCAGCCAAGTTTTCCTCTCTAGGCTCTTGAAGTTTCAATTTTGCAGTTTGATCAATGAATTTTATTTCTTTTCTAATTCAGTAGTTTTATCTATTGCTTGTATCTGCATTTTCTTGCATGTTTGATCTGTCATTGCACATTAAATACTATAAAAAGTTGTATCTCTAAAAAAATCTGAATGATTGCAATTGTTTTTTAAAATAATTTTTATATTGAAATATATTAAAATAATATTTTTAAAATTAACATATAAAAAAATTCAAAACAAAAAAAATAATTTTTAATGAAAAAATTAAAACTTTTATAAAATACAGGTATTCTAAACGCTGCTGCCAAGCTGCTAACCCCAACCTACCCCTCTTTTAACTTCGAACCTATGACATGCTCCATGCGGGTATCGTGGTTTACGCAGTCAAAAACGCGTAGTCAGCAGACTCTTTTTTCTTCTATTTTTTCAAAACAAATTGAAGTATTTTGTAAAGGATAGCGTGACGAGACCTACAGTAATATTTAGCACTCAGCAATATTATACTAATAACCAAAGGGCTTAGCACTCAGCGGTATTATACTAATAACCAAAAGGCTTGAATTAGCGATGGAAAAAGATTTTCTTCTTCCACTTTCCACTTTACGCTGGATTCAAGTTCTCTAACATGTATGATTATTATTTTCGTGATATTTTATTTATTTACTAGATTTGAAAGATATTTAATAGATCGTAAAAATTAATTATGATATATAAGCTGGCTCGAACACTTCACGTAAATTAAAAAAAAAATCATTAAGTATGTATCTCATCTTAATTAAAGATATAAAACTGAAAATATAATTCGCATCCTTGCAGACACTTATATTCTTAAATCTTAGAAGAGATCACTTATAACTCGGTATGCATTCTATTCTTCTCTCGTATGCAAAACAAAAAAAAAATGCAACTAGAAAATAATTAAATAATCAAATTCCTTATAACGACATCATCGTCGTAGCCAAAACACATAGTTTATATATATATATGGGTTTTGCGCATGCATGCCAATATGAAATGACACAAGGTTGTCATGAACTACAGAGACTCGTTTGTCTTCTTCCCCGCTTACGCGTATTCAAGATTAGGTTACACGGCAAAAGTGGATTGCCTCTCTGAAATTCAAGAAAGATAAAGCTTGACGGTGCAGAAATGTTTTCGCTCCCAAAAACGGAAGTGCTATGAGATGGAAAAACATGGAAAAAACCAAAGCCACCGCCATGAAAAAGAATAAAACAAAAATAAAATACTTTGACCTTTCCATCTTTGTATATTCCGGAACCTGCAATTAATTCTCCCCACTTTTACTTATCCACTGATCACCACTTTTCATAAGAAAATCCAGTCAAATACTCCATGGATGGATTCAAACAGTTTCATGCTTTATGCCTGCATTCATTCCGGAATTAATGCAGGAGTCAAGAGAAGTAAACAATTCTAATAAACCACACCAAATTAATGTTATACAAATTAAACGGTGAGGATTGAGTGATGAAATTGGAGTCACATGTTGCTGGTGTATTTGGACCAGATTTAAGATTGAATGAATGACAGAGTTGGTAAAGACACGCAGAAAAAGAAAAATGCTCCAAACCCAAAAGGCATAGTTAAGGAAACTCCGCCTGAGGTTCCCCATGAAAGAAAAGTCAATTTTCTGGTGAAGAAAGCTCTAAAGAAGCCTTCTGACTCCACGAAAAATATTTTTGCCTTCGGTTAGTTTCTCATAACCTTCATTTGAACTCTTTAAATTGGATATTGCTGGATCTTTGGGGCTTTCACTTGTTCATATTCTTGAATTTTGGGTAGCTTAAATCTTGTCAAACGAGCAGTAGGTTTCCACTGGGTCTTGATTGTTTATTTTAATCACTTGCTTAGATTTTCTTCAAGTTTGTTTCTTTTTTTTGTCTACTTTCAATATTATTGGTTTGTTGTTAAATGGCTTGTTGCATTCCAGCCTACCTAACATCACAATCAAATGTTGGGTTTTTCTATTTGTAAAAAAGATACCATACAAAGGCATATTTACCTTTTTGCCTTCAAAATACTTGTGTTCATGGTCAAAGCCTGTTTTTCTTTCTTCCCTTCGAAGCCACTCTTTAGGTTTACGTTTATCTGGTTATCTACTAAATTGCGGGGCTGACTGCTTTGAGCTTCGCCACTTCCTCTTGAGTTCTTTCTCCTACTACAGGTACATGCCTTGTTTGTAAGAACATAAGAATTCAGGACTAACTACTTGTATGACCCTCTACTGCTGATTGCTTTCCTTCATTTGATTTATGTTTTTATCATATGTAGTTGTTTTTGCTGTGTTTTATTGGATTCTTAATGGATCTCATTTTTTCCTTGAGAAGACTCTCTGTCGCTCCCTCGAAATCTGGATCCTTGCCTTCTCTGCGGTGTTGCTTATCACTGAATCCTCGTCTGTCATAACAAGAACTCCAAGTTTATTCTATGCTTGATTCCATTTCTAATTTAACAAACCGGACTTGTCCTTTGATGTCAATTATATCTTTCAAGGAAACTGAAGCCAACTTTTTTACCAATTTGTCTCTTCAATATCAACTATATCTTTATTTTAAGGAAACTGAAGCCGATCAGTAAAAGCAATGTAAGAATTAGATCCATCGTCATAGAGTTTAGGGCTCTCTCCAGTTTAAAAGAATATGCAGGCATGTGACTTCACTCTTCTCTAATATTATTATTTTGCCCCCCAAACCTCCGATGCTGGGATGGCTCTTTGTACGTATTAATTATCCTCTCTGTCTATAATTTAGATATTCGGTTCGCTTTCTGTCTCATGACTGGCTCAAGTTATGTAGATAAGCTTATAATATTTTGGTTTTCCACCTCGTGTTTTCCTTGACATCGCTTGTCGCTGAATGCAGACACCCTATAAATTTCATCTGGATTTCATCTGTAAGGGGCTACTCCAGGTGATTATTTCTCACTTCTTTCGAAGAAATTTTTTGTGCTGTTTGCTAGTTCCCATGTTTGACAAACATTAACAAGTTTTTTTTCCTGCCAATTTGATGACTGTGACTCCGAAAATAGGATATATGATACAACCATCTCTCTTCAAAACTGAGTTAATTTGGAGAAAATCATGTCTTTAGTTGGACCTGCAGAACTTTCTGCAACACCATACGGAAATCATAAGCTGTACTCACTGAAGGGGAGCAATGATAACTCTGGCTTGTCTGCCCAAATATTCTGCCCTGATAAACGTCAGAACATGTATATGACCGATTCTTACTCCATTGAGAGTTATGAGAAGTACTTCCTTGATTCCCCAACAGAAGAGCTAATACAACCATCAAGTTCTGGCATTTCAGGGAATTCAGCTCCACCTCAAGGCACATCTTCGCTTCAGCTAAGAAAGAATTTAGTTTCATCCATGTCCCCTCAAGATGATCCATACGACGCTTATTTCACATTGACGACACCCTGTGATGGCTATCAATTCAATTCCGAGTCAGATTACTTGGACATCGAGAGCCCTGATCCACTAAACTATGATGAATATAAGATGAAATTAAAGCTTCAGGAACTTGAGAGAGCGCTTCTAAATGATAATGATGAGGATGGCATGTTTGGAAATAGTCAGAGCATGGAAATGGATGGAGAGTGGTCTGATCCAATCCAGAATGGGATGCACCATGATTCTCCCAAGGAGTCATCATCTTCAGATTCTAGCCTAAGTATCATCAGCAGCAATAAAGAAGTATCACAGTTATCTCCTCGAACTCCCAGGCGATTGCTTTTTGAATGTGCTAATGCAATCTCAGAGGGAAACATTGAGAAAGCATCGACTTTAATAAACGAGCTCCGTCAATTGGTGTCAATTCAAGGAGATCCTCCGCAGAGGATTGCAGCCTACATGGTGGAAGGTCTTGCAGCCCGTATGGCTGAATCTGGAAAATATCTCTATAAAGCTCTGAAATGCAAGGAACCTCCTTCTTCTGATAGGCTTGCAGCTATGCAGATCCTTTTTGAGATTTGCCCTTGTTTTAAATTTGGATTTATGGCAGCAAATGGTGCAATGATCGAGGCATTTAAAGGTGAAAGGAGAGTTCATATAATAGATTTTGACATAAACCAAGGGAGTCAGTACATAACACTGATACAAACACTCGCCAACCAGCAAGATAAGCTACCACACTTGAGGTTAACTGGGGTCGATGACCCTGAGTCAGTTCAACGACCTGTTGGTGGCCTGAGGATCATTGGGCAAAGGCTTGAAAAGCTAGCAGAAGCACTTAAGGTCTCGTTCGAGTTTCATGCGGTGGCCTCCAAGACTTCACTTGTCAATCCATCAATGCTGAACTGCAAGCCTGGGGAAGCACTTATAGTTAATTTTGCTTTCCAACTCCACCACATGCCTGATGAGAGTGTTTCAACAGTAAACGAGAGAGACCAGCTTCTTCGGATGGCTAAGAGCTTGAATCCAAAACTAGTAACTGTTGTTGAGCAAGATGTGAATACTAATACTGCCCCTTTTTTCCCGAGATTTACCGAAGCTTACAACTATTACTCTGCTGTGTTTGACTCTCTTGATGCAACTCTCCCACGGGAGAGCCAGGATAGACTGAATGTTGAGAAACAGTGCCTGGCAAGGGACATAGTGAACATAGTCGCATGTGAGGGAGAGGAAAGGATTGAGCGGTATGAAGTTGCAGGGAAATGGAGAGCAAGGATGATGATGGCTGGCTTCACTTCATGTTCAATCACTCCTAATGTGGTTGATATGATCCGGAAACTCATTAAGGAGTACTGCGATAGATACATGTTGAAGCAGGAAGTAGGTGCGCTTCATTTTGGTTGGGAGGACAAAAGTTTGATTGTTGCTTCAGCATGGAAGTAACAGCTACTATTTGGTTTGGTTAATTAGGGTAAGTAGAAAGTTGGTTAGGTCTGCCTGTGCTAATATTTTTGTTTGATGAAAATGCGTACTGAGATTTGATCTTATTAGCCACAATGACTCTGATGTTGTGCAAAGTTCTTTGCCAGAGGTGATGTATCAGGTTTGCTAATTATCTAACATTATCCACTTCTCCTTTACTCCCTGCTTTGCGTACTCGTCTTCATTTTAATTTTTGCTATATCAATTTGCAAATCTCCCAGGTATCCTGCTTACTTTCAGATTTCACGTTGGACACAATCAGGGTTCTTTTCTTCAAAATTTTCCATATCCTCAATTTTATTTTTTTTCCTAGCAAAATCTGGCAGTCAACGTCCACCCCCTAACACAATTAAGCATGGAAAACTGACCTTCAAGATACAGAAATTGCAGTTTGCGAAAGCGGTTTCTTTTACTGTGAATTTGAATTATGTCATTGGATAACCTGGCTTTGGACTGACTATTACCTTGGTAGAATATTAGTCCGAAATTATTCTTTATTCCCCTAAATGCAAACGGCCAACAGAGCAATGGTCCTGTCTTTCTAGAAGAACCCTAAAAGAATCATAGACAAACAACCATCACCGACCGGGTCCGTCTCTCCTCTCAATCTACCGAAATAAGTGGTTTTCCATTCTTTTTGTTCTGTTTTTATCAAGGACAGGGCGAAAGGCTCGACCATTGAACCAAAGCTCATTGAATTCTTCCTTTCCCTTTGTTCACTAGACATCTATCTCTAAATTTTCCGAGCTAATTATTTAAAATTTTAAGAAGTAACGCAGCTGGTTAAGCCAGAATTACTGGCTGGAGATGATGAGAAAAGGGAGGTGAAGCAACAGAGGAGATGCCAAAGAAACCCAGTTACACAAAAAGAAATCAGTGCATTAGCTTTCTGTATTCATTTACACAATTTGCTTACTATTCAATGAGTGATGTTTAAGGAAAATCCGCTAATCGACTGTTTCTACTCCAAATTGTGAAAAGCTTGCTACAAATGTAAGCAGCACCAGATTGAAAGGTGAAAAAACAAAGACCAAATACCTATCTGGCATGTCCTCGGTTCTTCACATCCACAAAACACAAAGCTACTTCAGCTTGAGCCTGGAGCTCTTCTAAGACCTTTACAATCTTCTCAAGAGATACTGCAGTTTCTTTCTGCTGGACAAACATTCTCCTTATCCTTCATCCACATAAACGACAAGGAGAAAGAACAGTGAAGATAATGAAACAATTTGAAAATTCAAGATGAAAGGTTGAACTATTAGAAACAGGCTGTGTCACAGATACACTTCAAACAAACCACTGAGTAATCAAGTTAGCTTTGTCACAAACCATTAACTTAAAATGGCTTCTAAACAGGCATTGGAAGTACTAAAACAGGCATTGAAAGTGAGAAACTCTGTTCAATACAAGCACTACATATAGAGAGCTAAGTGAAGGATATTAGACTAGCCGATTACTTAAAATGGCTATTCAAAACATACAAGTGAAACATTCAAGGGAGAAAAAAATCCCATCATGTGTACAACTAAAGAAACACCAATCTTTTCAAACTTATGCAAGCCAGAGCTTAATGCAAGAGATGAGAGCATCACCATAATTTTTCCTCGTCCCAGTAATGAAATATGTAGAACTGTATGCATTTCCAAACCTATCAGGATGCCTACTCGCTGACATATATGCATGGAACATTTCTGAGAGTTTGTGATCAGTCTTTAAAGTCCAATAATTGTCATCTCCCAACAGGGCAGATCATGGTCAACAGATTTTTCCTAAAACAAAAGGAGAGCAGAACGGTGCTCATCCTAATCACCCTAACCATTTTTGTGTGGTGTTGAGGCAGCATAAAAGGAGGGCATTTAGTGGAAAGGAATAACCTATCCATGCTAATCTTTTATAGGAAACAATATTTGCTTGATGCTCCTTATGTTATGGATTTTGTAATATGTAATTGATGAATGTATCAGTTTTCAATATGGGTGCAGCCCCTTCACGCTCCTGTATATATTTTTTCACTTTTTGGAACTACATACTTTAATTGTCTGTCTTTCAAAATACGAGGATTTAATTACTATCAGATGCATTTGCTTGTTTACATTTCAGTTTTATTTATTCAATATCTAAAGCAAGAACTTAAGTGATTTCTGAAAGCAAAGAAATAAATAGGCATAGTAGATGAAACAAAATGTTCTATAACACTTATACCTATGCACCATTGCTATATCTCCATGTCCGGTGCAAATTATGAGCATGGTATTAGTTGGTAGCGTGGAGTAGAGGCAACGCCCCCAAGCATCCATCTGAGTAAGAATTACCTTCAGTTCGGAAGTCAAACTGCATTTCATGCCTTTTCTGTGGGCCGACTTCTTTTCACATGTAACTAATGTTATTATCTCTGCAAGTTTTCCATTTAACTTCCCTTCATCATCTACTTGTTTCTTCAAATAGGAATTCAATTCTGAAAATTGGGTCCAGACAAAATGTACTCCATCATTCATAACCTCCAACCACCACTATTCAAATAAGCATATCACTGATCAAAGAAAAAATATATATATCCACAGCCAATTCCAAAACATACCTCCTTTCTAACCTTCAAAAGTGCTTCCTCACCAGAAGACACAGGAAATGAATGGGATGAACCAGAAGCATACCGATTTACTATGGAAATATCATCAATTAATGAGGAGGTTTTACCACACTTACTCAAAACTATGAGGAGCTTTCTACGGAAAAATGATTGGGAAGACCCAAAATCAGGCCCTGGCAGAAGAGTCAGAAGCATAGAATATAGATAAGCATCTGGAAATGCATTCATACAACAGAAAACAAAAAACTACCTAAGTAAATGCTAGTAAAGAATCCGCTTGCCCGACAAGGATGGTCTCTTTGTAAACCAGCTTTAGTGAGCCTCCCTGAATACAGTAAGCAACTGCAAAAAAATGAGAAGATAATATCTTCAGAAAAAATCAATCAGTAAATTAACATTACACCACCAGTAGAAACTGCATGAAGCATAAAATCGGGGGGGTCTTGATTGGAGCAGCAAACCTGAACATCCTTAAGACTTGTGGTTTCCCCATTCAGCATTGCACACGTAATCCCACTAAACCTGGAAAATGAACGAAGTGTTGTTAAATTAAAAATATTAGTCGTTTTTTGCAGGAGAGGGGGTTCCAGAGACATTTTCCCTAATCCAGGCTGGGAGGAGTCTTCCTCATAGGCTGAGGGGATATCCTATGATGGATTTGTCAGAGCTCATAGGCTGAGGGGATAAGCATTTCGTTTTGCAAGGAGGATCGAGAATCAGAGTATTTATTATATAGAATCTGTTGTAGCACGCAGAATCTTGAAAATGGAGTTGATCAGCATCATTTTATAATCATGCTGGCAAACTTATCATGATGGCTTTATTACGCAATGAGCTCCAAATAAACAAAAAACTTAATTAATTCGATGCCCATTTGGAGATTTATTTAGCTAATAATTCAAAAATTAAAGCTTCGACTTCTCCCACTTTCAACCTAGATTATAATTAATCATCGTGATTAGCAGGAGCAATAGTTTACATGCATCCTGATTTTAGACTTAACAAAAATACCAAAACCAATTCATGAAAAAAAATGAATGAATGAATGAACAAAGCAAGCACAATAACATGTAAAATTAATTAAATATTCATCATTACTAGAAATTTATGTGGTTACTAAATTTTATGATCTTAAAAGATTAAAACTCAAATATATATAATTAAAATAATAATAATAATTAAACATGAAAAAACAGAGAAAATGAAACTAACCTGTGGTACATGGTTATCGTGAAACTTTTTTTTTTTTAGATTAACGTGGGTGTCCGGGCCAGCTTGCGCGTACCACGACTAATTCCACGGGTCCTGAAGTTAACGACCATGTAAGCCTCCAGTGGTCATCATATAAGCAACTAAGGACTCGAACCTAAAACTATAAAGGAAACAAACCCCTTGATCCCAAGTTCTTACCACTTGACCACCACTTATATCACTTATATAGCTGGTTACCGTGAAACTTGTTCAGGAAGGTCTGTGTGTAAATAAGGCTGGTCTTGGTCCATTTATATGCTCTTATGCCGGGCCTAAATAAAACCCAATTAAAAAGATATACTGGACTCAGTGTCTCAAGCCCATATATATATTGAAAAGGAACCAGGAGACCTTCTCCTCTAGCTCCTGGCTAATAATGAAATAAAACAGCAGAGAAACAAGTAATCGAGAAGGTCCTGCTAGAGAGAGAGAGAGAGATGTCGGTGAAGTTGCAGCAGCCGGTAGGGCAAAAACGGCTGACGAACGTAGCTGTGGTTCGATTAAAGAAGCATGGTATGCGTTTCGAGATTGCTTGTTTCAAGAACAAGGTCCTGTCTTGGCGCTCTGGCGTGTAGGTTTCTCTTCTTCTTTTTTTTAATTATTATCATTATTATTTTAAATATATTATTATTTATAGTATTAAGTTTATTTTTAGAACGAAGAAGAAGGGTCATGTCCTCATTTTCTTGTTTTGGAAAAAAAAAAACAGAGAGAAAGATTTGGATGAAGTGTTGCAGTCCCACACAGTTTATTCAAATGTTTCAAAAGGAGTTCTTGCAAAGTCTTCAGATTTGGGTAAAGCTTTTGGACACGATGATCATACCAAGATCTGCCTAGAGGTAAAAGGAAAATACCTACTGTATTTGTACAACCTTTTTTTATTATCATGATTGGTTTACTATTACTATTATTATTAATAGATATTGGAGAAAGGGGAGCTTCAAGTGGCTGGGAAAGAGAGGGAATCTCAGTTGTCTAGTCAGTTTCGGGATATAGCAACTATTGTTATGCAGAAAACTCTTAATCCCGAGACGCAACGTCCTTACACTATCAGTATGGTTGAGAGATTGATGCATGAAATTCACGTTGCTGTTGACCCGCATAGCAGCTCTAAGAAGCAGGTTTTTTGGTGGCCTTTTTAAATTCTTCAAAAGGTCATGTTTGTTGGAATTTTGGCACATCATTCTTGCTAATTGTGTATTTTGTTCAGGCGCTAGATGTTATTCGTGAGCTTCAAAAGCATTTTCCAATCAAACGGTCTCCAATGAGACTTCGGCTTACTGTTATTGGACAGAATTTTCCTAATCTATTGGAAAAGCTCAATGCCTGGGATGCTAACGTTGTTTCTAAAGATGAATCTGGAAGCCATCAATCTGTTGTAAGTTTCACTCATTCCTTTTTAGTGTAAAATTTTTAACTCCACAATGCCTCTCCCAGGGTTAAGTTTTCCTCTCTTTTTTTTTTAGTTGGCAACTTTTAACTGTTGGCTACAAAAGGTGTAGTGGCTTTGTTTCTTGCATTCATCCTCTGAATGTGCTTGTCTTATGTATCGCCACTGGACTAGTATGCACTAGAACATGTGAAATAAGTTAGGCATCAAACTTTCAAGGCTAGTTGCTGGTGATTGCGGATCCCTGAAGCAGAGTGAAGCTACAGGAAGTTTCATTACCCATTGCATTACATGATGGTAGGCACCCATTTAGTGTCCTGGTTGATCCCCTACAATGGAAACGTTTCCTATCAATAAAAAAATAATACAACTACACTGATATTGTGAACAAATTCTGAACACATTTTTTCAAGTTCGCTGGATTAACTGGATTTTTCTAATGTCATGGCTGCTTTTGAGCACGCCTGACGTTATGTAAAACTAGACAGTTAAAATTCTCTCATAAAAGTCATAATTGTGACATTTAACTCTTACCAGTGTTTTTCTTGATCTCATCATGTAGGACTTTATGTTGTAGTACAGAAATGATACTTATTTGTAGTGTGAACTGCTGCTGTTGATTCTTTTACTTGGCTTCTATGTATGTTGTTTCTCCATGTGTATACAAGGATTGTGATGGGTTGTGTAATATCAATAGGCACTTTGCTTTTAATTCTTACTGATAAAATGCAGTAACCATAGTAGTACTTGGGCTGTAATTCTATGTTGAACCCCCCCCCCAACCCACACCCACACACAAAACAAAAGAAAAAAGAAAAAAAGAAGAAGAGAAAACAGGACTAAATACAATTTTATTAGGTGGACCATTTGACATGGTGATTCATGTCGGCTCAGGTGTCTATTTGGTCTAGAAATCTGCACATGTTTTGGATCTGAATTTTTATTGGATTTTCTGCAGATTTGTGAAATGGACCCAGGTTTCTTCAGGGACTGTGATGCCTTCGTGAGGAATCTGCAGGGCAGGCTGGAAATTCTTGCAGTGTCTGTTCATTTTGAGGGGGACACCCATGTAGATGACTTTGATGATTATGAAGATGTGACACCAGCCCTACCCAAGGACTCTGCTGATTCTGAAGTACAACTGAATGAGAAAATCCAAAAACGGACCATCTCTGAGGAGAAGAAAGCTGACACGCAGGCAAAGCAAAACAAGTGCAGCACATGCAATGCATTTGTTGGGGATGCAAAGCAGTTCAGGGATCACTTCAAGAGTGACTGGCACAAACATAATTTGAAGCGCAAGACCATGCAGCTCCCTCCGCTTACTGCAGAAGAGTGTTTGGCTGACATGGACCTGAATGACACCAAAGCAGATTTAAAAGAATACTCGTTTTGAGATGCGACTGATCAATTTGTGATTGTTGTCTGTGTGTTGCTCGAGTTAGATTTTAGAAGTTACAAATGGGGATTCTTGCCCGTGAAAAAAAAAAATGCATAATCAGTCTGGTTTGAACCGATTGAATTGAGAAGATCTGAATTGCATCGCGTTTGCCTGGTGACACCTTAGGTATGTACGCAAAAAGACTGAGTATGTTTTTCCTCGTATAAAAATTATAGAAATTCTGACATGGAAATGATACCATACTTTCTCATGCCTATTTATTTGGATCAATAACGTGGGGATGTCACCTGGGTGGCACAGCCGCATGGTGTCGATGCTTATTTATCTAGGAATTCCATATACACTATCGAACTGGTTCTAGGTAAAGCTCAAGCCTGTTACATGATTATGTCCGAACATTTTGCAACTGGGTGTTTCCGAATCATATAAGTTAGATCCTATGATCACTTAAGCCAAAGCTTCCATCGCTTGCTTCTGACATTTGAAACACTGACGTGGTTGTCATTTTCTCCTTGGTGATCAAAATGCCACCACGCCACAATGATGTTGGTTTGTACCTTGGAAAAAATGAAAAACCCATGTTCTGCTACACCGAAGGATTCCTGTACCCAGAAAAACAAAGGAATATTTATTTTGTTATATATCCACATGTATGTACATTTTACAGAGAAGTCTTTCATCATCCGTCATGCGGTACATTTTCTCAACATCAGTCGACATTATTTTAGCAGGCTGTCCGCTGGAAAGGGCCAAGAAGGGCAGGAAGAATTTTAATCATTTCTGATTCTTTGAAATGAACTTGTTTGTATGGTAAAAATTTAGCATAGAGATTCTGAACTCAAGTGAAAAGGAATTCTGCAAGTGCCATGAGATCAAAGCATTGTCAATACTACCGGAGGATATCTCCATGTTAGGCAAGGAAAGGGGCTGTCCACAAAATCGGCAGTAGCAGTTTTTCCTGTCTTTAGTTTTCGATGAAGGGGTGGTTTAGCAGTTGTGAAGCTGGGGCCCGTATTGATGGATCCCTCAGCAGGCATAGTTTTACAGAACTCTCTGCATCTTCTGATAGGTGACTAGGGATTTCAGGATAATTTTTGCTCTGTGCAATCTTAAATATTGCAGCTACCTGATGGAGAACAAGAAGATGATAAGATTGGGTCCTAAATTCTTGGCTCACGATGAAAGGCAAAGCATTTCACATGTGTAAAACATCATACCCCCCTCATACCGGCTCCATGGAGGTTTTGAAGTCTCCATTTCAAGAATTGTGCACCCTAAGCTCCATATATCGACAGCAAGACTGTAGCCACTAGTGTTCTCTATAACCTGCCTATAAGTAATCTTACTAGATATATGAACTTACAGGATTCAGAAAAATATTGACATTATGAACGTAAAGAAAGAAAACATGACAGGAAAGGGTACATCTCGTGCCATCCAGTAAGCACTTCCTTTAAAAGAAAGCATCAAGAACAAGTTGTCATCTGGATTCAATTCAAAGGAGATCAGAAAAGTCTTGTGGAATAAGAGAAATGTTAAGTGGAATTAATTATGGAAATCATTTAGAAACTTCACATGTCTAGCCATGCCAAAGTCAGCAGGCTTAATCTCTCTGTTTGAACCGACCAGTATGTTTGCACCTTTGTTGTCTCTGTCAAGTGAACATTATTCCTCATCAATCTAAGCACTTACAACAAGATGAGAACCTGAAATTATTAAAATTGCCAAATACCTGTGCATTGTCTTCCTTCCATGCAAGTAAGCTAACCCTGAAAGAATCTGCTTGGTGTAATTTTGTATTAGCGGTTCTGAGAACGGACCAGACTCCCTTTGCAATTTATGGATTGAACCCCCAGAAACGAACTTCAAGTATACTGAGAGATTATCTACACCTACATTAAGTATCATTGTCAGAATCCGATATTACGAATGATGCAGGGATGCTGAAATATGCGAAGGAGCTTATACCAGTTTGCTTCCATAATATTGAACGATATTAGGATGTGACAGTTCACTAAGCAATGCTATCTCCTGCTCATACCAAAAACAGAACCGATTCAACATATTACTCCTCATTTTGCTGATTTCAGAGGCTATTCCATAAGAAAAAAATACAAATATAAGTGCTTGGTTGAAGGAGGAGAAAATGAGAGGGAAACCTGATTCAGCTGTTTGAGATATTCATTTGAGTTCTGATCATCAGAAATAACCCTCATTTCCTTCATTGCACACATTTGTCCATTTTCGCTGTTGTATGCAGAAACTATGCCATCAAATTTCAGTGCCAATGGCCCAATAGCCTTCAGATTAGCCCAGAGCAGCCTCAAGGCAGACCAACAACGTGCCGGGCCTCGAACATCCTGACGAGACTTCCATGATAAGAAGCGGCCCTCTTGGCAGAAGTGATTGGACCTAATTACAGGGGAGCTCTTAAGGGTGATTGGTGTTGAATTATCATCAATGGGAGTATGGATAAAGGCCTGGTGGCTCACAACTTTTGCTCGTGGTAGAGAGGTTGTTTTTTTTTTGGATTGAATCAATTTTTATTTGAAAAAATAGTATAGCATTTTTATATGATTTTAACGTGATAATATTAAAAATATTTCTAAAAAAATCATTTTTACAATTAACATTCGAAATTAATCGACCGATTTAAATGCCTCGTATTCATGTCTTTCTCGAGCAATGTAATTTGTGTCGTGAGATTATTACCTGGCCGATAACCTTGGCCCACAGGGAAACATTCGATATTTCTTGCAACCCTTTACCACCTCACGATTTTTCCTTCTCTTAAAGGATGGGAAAATATTTCTCATAATTGGATCTTTTGGATTTTTCTCTGTGAGCTCACTTCATAAAATGTCGTCCACATGAAAACCAAACCCTTTACCACCTCACGATTCTGAGAGCATATCCCCGCTGAAAAGTTAGAGATAAGCAATTTAAAGTATTAAAAAGAAGAAGAAAAATAGATAAAATAAAGATCTTGTAAAACTCTTGTCCGAGAGACCAAAGCCACAACCTCCTTTTCATGGTTCTTTCCAAACTCCATAACCTGTAAAAAGATATATCATCACTCCACAGAGAGACAGAGAGAGGGGGAATGGCTATGAAGAATTGTTTCCAAGTTAGTTCGGTGAGCACCACCAGGGCTGGTGTTTGTCATCCGTTTGCTCCTGTGGAAAAGCTTCAATTGCCAACATCTAAGGGACTGAACACATCCAATTTGTTATTATCTTCACCTTCTTCGTCCTTTCCTCCCTCATTGAGAAGCAGATGCCAAGAATCCCGCATTGTCTGCAAAGCTCGTGAAGCTGTAGATGCAGGTTTGCCAAATTATACCCTGGCAGCTTTTTATGCGTCTCTTGTTTGCTAGAACATCATGCAAGGAATGGAAGTATATAGTTACTAATCCCTTCTTAGTCCGTGGGCTTAGGCTACGTACTTCTTGAAGGAAGTAAACGAAACTAAATTGAGTTAAAATTAGATGGCCCCTGATATTTTCCTCTCCATATATCTCCTTATTTAATCGCAGTAGACTATTAAATGGAAGGATAAAATCTTCAATAAATTCATCAGTTTTCTTCCCTTTTTTCCTTGAGGATGAATATTCCTGGAATCTGATACATGCAAATGCTTGAAAAGTGCAGTTCAAGTAGCGACAGATGCAAGCTGGGATGCTGTGATTGGAGGTGATACCCCTGTTCTGGTGGAGTTTTGGGCACCATGGTGCGGACCTTGTAAAATGATAGCACCAGTAATCGAGGAATTGGCACAAGAATATGCAGGAAAGATAGCTTGTTACAAAGTAAACACCGATGACTGCCCTAGCATTGCCACAAAGTACGGAATAAGAAGCATACCAACCGTGCTGTTTTTCAAGAAAGGAGAGAAGAAAGAAAGCGTAATTGGAGCAGTGCCAAAGACCACCCTGTCTAGCTCCATAGAGAAGTATATTGATGTTTGAAAACATCAAATTATGTAGAGCTATGACGGAGCTATAAGTGCATAACCACCAAAACTCTCTTGCATAATGTAAATGTCACTACGAGTTCAGTCTTGTTCGATAACGCAATGAGCATCACTATTTCTTCAGCTTATGAACTGTCTTTCCTACATTTGTAAATGCACAGAAATCCATTTAAGCCTATCATGCAGCGCCTTGAAAGGCTCTTTTTAAATTTGGAAATCACATGCATCCCCTTTCACCTAAAGATTGGACCATGTTCTTATCTGATTTGCCACAGCTCCTAATCGTGCTTTCAGGTTTTAAGTGAGATGTCACCATTATAATAATTTGATTAATCAATGCTGACCAATAATAGAAAAACTAGTTGCCAGTTGGCAAGATCTGAAGAGAGACAAAATTTAACACTTCACTAGCCTCCCTACCTCACCATTTAATTTCTGCCTAGCGTTTCATATCAGGGAATCACTTATCGAGCCTCACCATTCTTGAGTTTAACCACCACGTCAACAAAATTCAATGACACCGAATCTATAGGCAGCGGGAAGAGGAAACTGAAAAGAATACAACGCCATAAAATACATATGGGCTCTGAGATAACCCCCAAAATGGAACAGATGAGCATATCCATCAACACTTGATGTATTTTCATGAATGATGACTTGAAAATGAGCAGGAACTACACGTGAAAGGGGCTCTCAACCAGACAGCTATCCCTCCCTGAATTCCCATTCCAAGACTGTTAGTTAGAAAAGAGGCTGCATTGAATCATAATTAGGAAAACAATTAGAAGTAAATGAGGCAACTCAAGGAGGATTTAATATTTCTTTGATAAAACACTATGCTATATGTTTAATCTTCCTCGAAAATTAGTACAAAGTGGGACGCACGCCTTTAAGCTATTCCCTGGTGTAATGCAATGCCATCTTCACAAGGCTTTTGTGAAATTCTACCCACACTTGTACCGCATAAGTAGCTGCTGAGACATCAATATAATTAACAGAACCTTCAAGGAGATGGTTTCCAATCAAACTGAAGATTACTAAACCCATTAACTGCTCCTAGCCCACTAAGCAGTTGGTTCCCCAAATCATGTTGATGATTCATGCTCTGGTCTCGTACCATCGATGGCATGCCCATCCGACCATTCATCATTGAGTTATTACCCATTGCAGCTCTCATCCCATTGACCATTACAGACTGCGCAAGTCCACCCATAGTCCCATATCCAGCACCCCCTCTTCCAGAACTATTGACTGCCCCGTTTCCCACCAGGCCAGTTCCACCATTAAGAACCGTATTATTACCTGTTGGCAAAATTCCATTCACATTTTTCACATCATTCCCCAACGAACCAACCCCAACCATGCCACCAGTTCCATTAAGTTGGTTGGTTAACATCATTTCATGAAATAATTTCTGGACAGAGCTTTGAGAATCACCATGGTCAACCTCGCCAGAAAGAGTAGGCTGTTGCAATGGAATAGTTGCTGGTGAATTTGTGGAACTAATGTGATTCACAGCTGTCAAGGCACTATGAGATGCTTGAGGATTATTAGACGAGGACGGTGTTGGCGACTGGAAAGGAGAAGGGTTAGGTTGTGCCTGTGGAATCGTACTGGAGGAACCAGGAGATGGAATCTGAACAGAGTTTCCACCAAAGGGACTGCTTGCATTATTGATAGAATTTTGTTGTCTTGAATTCATAGAATTTTGGTGGAGAAGCCCAACAATAGCGCTGGCATAGTTAGTTGCAGATGCTGTGTTGAGTGAGTTATTTACACTAGCCATACCATTGCTAGCAGCAATTTGCATTGTGGCTTGGGCAGAACCTTGATGACTATTTGAGTTGGCAGTTATTGTTTGCTGTTGTTGTTGCTGTTCCTCAGTCTGTTGAGCTTGACTATGGAACCCAATTGAAGCACCTGTCCTCCTAGGGAACTTGGACAAACTCTCTGAAAACAAAAAAAAAATTGATGGATAATTGAGCCCAGATTGACAACAAGGTACGTTGGTGATATGCATGACCATCATTGCCATGTCAGTATCAGCATGAACTTTTTCAGGGATCATTTCGTTAGGACCACATCAGAAATTTACAAGCAAGAAAGTTAAAATAATAGCCCAATCAAGAACCTGTCAAACTTACCCATCGGTCCAGTTCCTGTTTCCCGGCTATAATCAATCAAATCTTTCATACTATTTACCACTTCTGATATCTGCAATGATATTGAACAAATTATTATGACAGAAAAAAAAAATTCAATCAGACTGCATATAACTTCAGCAAAATATCATGTAACATCCTTGAAAATCACCATTTTTCACTGGACATTTTTACAGATAAAAATCTTTTCAGATGCCATATCCAGACTTCAAGGAATAATACACAAATGATGTTAACAAAATAATTAAGATCATTTTCAGCTGTTTGTGAAAGATTTGTTAAAAGGATAGGATAAGCAGGCAGAGGCAGTCTGACTTCAAACAGCATTCATTAGTTATCAAAAAAATCTTCAAACCCGCATCATTGCAAGAGTTTCAATGTGAGTTTAAATGAATATACAGTTTATTGCAATAAAACAAGCAGTTCAGACCTTGAGATATTTCCAAGTCACAATTTCAAACACCATGGTAGAAATGGAATTTACAATTACAGGGGCAAATCAATGCCACAATATATTATACAGATGTTTATTAATCTATAAAAGATAGAGGATGAGGGGGAACAAGCTACTGGGTAAAAAAGAGTACATATTTGCATGGAGGCTAGAAGCATACAGAAATCATGGTATTCTAGTTCAACATCAGCTCTTAAACCATTGAATTTGCTAGAAGAGAGCAAGCATAATGGAAGCAGACGTAAAAGCAAAGCAACTACCAAATCTTGTATGAAATTGAGCCATCCATATTCATTATGTTACAGGTTCTCAAAGAAAATCAAGCCAAACCTAACAGACACATTAACATATCCTGAAAGATGTAGTTGAGAAGACAATTTTTCTAGGCATAACTTTGAACAAATTCACCGCATTGAGCAAAAGGACAACACTGGAGAGCACATGCATTGAATACCAGAAAACAATTCGGATCTTAACTGCAAATAAGAATGAAGTATGATCGCTTTCCTCCAGAAAAACAAAGTGCATATGAACTTGAACTTGTAAAGCTGAAATTGAAGGCACTAATATTTCAAACCCAAAGGATCTCATCACCAACATATGTAGTGAGCTCAGAGTCCAAGACATGCATCCAGTCACACTACTAAATGTAGAAAATGCACGCTACCAGTGACTTTTAGCCCTTAGCAAACAACAAGGACATTCAAGAACCACAATGACTCTAATAGGAGTTGGAATGTCACCTGAAGGCACCGCACATATCTCTTTGTATATCCTAGATCATTTACTAATGGCACTTCCAAGGCTTTTGCCAGTTGCCGAGCTGATGCAACAAACCTAGAGAAAGATAACTCATCAATAATAGATAGAAGGCATGGACAGCACCATACAAGTATCACAAATATGACAAATTTCTCACTGCGCTCATGAAGAACAGTTCATATAATACAAGGATAAAGAACTTGTAAAAACGCAAATTTCGGCAGTTGTTGAGACAATAAGTCAAACAAACTACACCGTAAAACATGGCCAACCATAAAGGATGCGTTGGAGGGTGTGTGACTTTTCTCACTTTGTGGTCATGTAAATTGCATTCCTGATGTGCCCTAACAAGTAATAAAAATTTGCTCCAGTCTCAACAAAAAATATTCCTCAGACATTCATCTCTTAAATTATCCAATGAAGAATAGAAAAACTGTGTTGAAATGGAGTGACAGTGTAATCTCATCTCCCTCATGGACATGCTAAGCAAAGATGATACATAATAACCAAGTATTAGTTACATTTACATTCAGAAGCATGTACACACAACATAAATTCAACTTAACAAATGAATGACAGATTGTCATGCACATATATAGGAAATATTTTAAAACATTGATCTTGATTGACACAGCAATGGTACTCAAATAGTTGCAACAACTTTGTCGTAATTAATACTGCAAACAGATCCTAGTAACCACAAAAGGTATAAACATAAAGTGCATGCTCAACCAAAAGCTCACGGTTGGTCAAAACATAATGCGGCGAGACAACTTACAAGTTACAATTATTTTGCAACTCTGGGACAGATAAATTGGATGATGCATTTTGAGTAGCAGCCTGGTACCTTTGAGCTGCAGCACCAAGCTGACTTACCTACAAATATAAAGAAAAACACTGAATACTTGAGTTGCAGTTGTGAGCAGGAATTATGTTCTAGCTCCTAGATACCATATCACGTAGCAAAAACCTTAATCCTTATCATTAATCACTTAACATAGAGGTTTCTTCAGTGATGAACTGAGCATCAGTATGGGTAGTGAACTGGAAGTTAAGGATACTAAGGTTATTTCACAAAAATCAACAGGGCTGTAAACCACATAGAAAATAGCATAACATAACAAGCAGAACAAACAAAACGCTTCTGCTAGGCATTACTTAACATCAATGTTTGTTTGTGATAAACTGGATATTTAAGGTTCTTTAGCCCTTCTAAAGATAAGAACAGGGCCACAAACCAGACTCTGCTAACAGCAAGTCCATACAAAATCTACAAATATACATTCAAACAAGTCAAAATATCAAACATTCACCGATATCAAGCCTCAATTTAATTCATTAATATGATCCTGATCCACCAACCATCTCAATGGAAGCACAAATCTTCTAACTGCTGTGGGTTAAACAAACACCAGTACCCAGAAGATGCATAACATTTAATGATAACAAACACAGCTAAAAATGATGGCACTTTGAAACAAACAAATTCAATTAATTTCACTTCCAACGAGCAACATAAATGGATTACTCCAATAGATGTTATTTCTCATGTATCAAGCATGTTGTTTGAAAAAGATTTATTACAATAGAGAGAGAGAGAAGCTGAGACAGGTGAGCAGAAAATAGTACAATTACACAAGTTCAGACATGGTTTGGCTCTTAAGATCACAATCTCATAAATTTATAAACAAACAGTGATGTAATATCAGATAGTCATGGAAAGAGCAACAAGATCCTGTAATACAGAGAGTAATATGCATGGATTTCAAGATGATAATTTCGAACCTACTGAACCCATCATCAGAATTAATAACTCATAACAAAAAAGCACATGTTACCTCATGTTGAACATATCATAGTGTCAATCAGCCAGCATAGTGTGGGTTAATAATAGTTTCCAACAGAAAATAAAAGTAACAAAGAACTTCTCGCCTAATTAAGTGAAGCACAGCTAACCTGTGGTATCAACAATCTTCGAGGTATTAGCTCTTCATGGCGCCGAGCACAAAACTCCCAAGAGCATATCTGGCAAAACAATGGATGAACAGGACACATAAAAAATTAGCTAACACTCCCTGAAGAATTAGAAGTTTATAAAAGCAAAAGGGAATTTCTCTTAATGTGCAACCTTCAAGTCTGGGGAGAAGACTATCCGCAACTGACCATCACGAACAACGCGAAGTTGCTCAAAAACACTCTCTTGTATTGCTTTTGCATAATCCAGGACAATTTGACCAGATGAGTTTTGATATTCACATGGCATATCAACATAAAGAAGTTCTTCCAAAGTGCCACTTTCATATTTGATTTTGAAAAGCCTAGGAAGAACCTCAACAGTTGCCTCTGAAATTACAGAGTACCAAAATCAGATATAACATGATCCAGGAGGCAGCAGCAAAACAAAGAGACAAACAAATTCAAACTAGCACCAAGGTCAGTATCATCTGTGACCAAAAACAACATGCAAAGAACAACAAAGATTTTGAAGATCTAAAAGCATACCAAAACCACGGCCTGGCTTGCGATTGCAAATCTCACAATGCCATACATCCTGCAACACTTGCACAAATTGTTACAATTTGCATTCATAATTGGCTCTACAAGAAATTAAAAAGGCAGTTCTACCGAAGCCTTATAATTAACTTTTCTAGCATGTGTATCATGGAAGCGTCTTTTTGTTCTCTGGATTTGAAACAAAGCATCCAAAGAGAACATTTAGAAGATACTATGAATATGCATGTATCTTTGAAATGATATTCCTAACTTGTCTACTTTCACCTACAACACCAGTATAAAAATGCTTTGATTGAATCTACAGCACAATAATAGTCTTTTAAAATCACCAAGTTTTCTCTAGCAGCAGACCTGAGGGAAAACACCAGTTGTTTGCCGACCACTTCCATACATAGAAACACACCACTTCTTTTTTGCATGGGGAGCAAAGAACTCGGCAACAAACTTCCTCCAGAATTCAATGTTATTGTCCTAAAAGGAAAGTAGGAGCTATTACGAATCAAAGTAGCCAAAAGGAAACATTTAGAACAAAATCTTCACAAGGAAATCTTACTTCAGGTCTGTGCTGCTGTTGATGCATGTATTTTGTGAGATGACGAGCACACATCCCAGGTTCATACACTGGTTTTACAGGAGACCTCAAAGGTCTATTCTGTTGTTGAAATTGCTGCGGTAATTGAGACCGTTGCTGTGGCATTGCCTTCAAAAGTTGCTGCTGCTGCTGCTGTAATTGCAGCAGCCTTTGCTGCTGCAAAAGATTTAGCTGTGCAACAGCATGCTGAGAAGACTGCCTTGACATGTGTAGGAACTGCTGCTGCTGCTGCTGCTGCTGTTGATGCTGATGCTGCTGCTGCTGCTGTTGATGTAAAAACAAAGATTGATCTGAATGTTGAGGTTCCAACTTTACAGTTGGCAAACTTCGCATCGTCTGAATTTGCTGTTGCTCCAACTTAACTGGACCCATGTTTCTCAGTGGCTGAGGTTGCTGCTGCTGCCGTGCTCCATGTTGATCGTTAGTCACATGTGGCTCCAACTTAACAGGTCCAACACCAGCCAACCCTCCTCGTACTGATTGAAATTGCTGCTGCTGCACCTGCTGAGTGTTATGAGCACCAGAGAACTGTTGCATTGATTGCTGACCATGCTGGAAATTTTGTGCTTCAAGTTGTTGGGACATCTGTTGATCTGGCAACAACTGGTTGCCAGAAGGGTTTGAAAACTGATGTCCCTGAACTTGACAAGAAGGACCAGGGTTAACCATATTTGATGGTACAAATGACGATGAAGGAGCATTGAAACCCATTCCGTTACCACCATTTGAAAGTGGATCAGACTCTGCCCCACTATCAATATTTCCACACTGACTACTCCCAGGGCCAGGAAGTCCAGGATTTGAACCTCCATTGCCAAAAGATTGGTTCAGCAGGGAGGACATGTTCGGCACATTTCCAAGCATGCTCATGTTGTTAAACTGAGTACGGGGGGACACTAGGGACGGGAATGCTGTTTGAGAACCCAAAGGGCCACCTTGAGCTCCCAGCATCCCTGAATTCGATCTCAGAAGTGAAGGAGAGACTGACTGGGCACCACCAATTGGAGTAGGCGGCCCCGAGGGTACCATCTTATCAAGAATCACAGTCAAAAAAACTCTTTGAAGTATAAAACTATCTAAACCAACATAAATTGAATAGCCTAAAATTACATAACAGAGCAAGATAAAGCACTTGGACAACTGGACTCGGTCACCACTTCAAGTACACACCCAAATCCTGCAGACCTCAAAATCCTTACTGCGCACCAAATAGGTCTTGTGCCTGAGCAAATGGTGCTGCGTTCTATGAAACACGAGGCACACGCCAAAAAAAACCAAAAGCAAAGAAGAATCTTCAATTCTGAACATTCTACAGTCACGGTATCTTGACACGAACAGCAATCTTTAAATGGTTCTCGCATGAATCTCTGTATGTCATGAGGAGTTTC
This sequence comes from Populus ilicifolia, assembly GCA_015708895.1. NCBI lineage: Eukaryota > Viridiplantae > Streptophyta > Magnoliopsida > Malpighiales > Salicaceae > Populus > Populus ilicifolia. The sequence goes on from SRLM01000024.1 coordinate 1,825,723, forward strand.
AGATCTATTTGAATCAGGATAGCATGTACAAAGCTAAATATTTCAAAAACCAAAAATACCAATTTTCACTACTAAATACAGCTTTAAAATAAACTCAAAAGAACAAAATCCATATCAAAATCACAACAACTTAGCCAAGAAGAACCATGTCGCCCAACTCAAAGACTCACAAAAGAATATTTATAAAAAAACCAACCTTTTTCACAGCATCCAAAGGCTCAAATTCAAATCTCACAATCCAGAAAGAATTCAAGATTGTAACTGTAACTTTCAAAAGAAACCAATACATACTACAAACAGTAACTAACAAGGTTTAGAACACAGCTAAAACAACCTTGATCAAGCTTCAACAAACTAGAGGGATATAAAGGGAAAATGGGTTTTTCAAGGAAATGATAAAAGTTGAAAAAGTTTGTGAGCTAGAAAACTTAAAAACAACTTACCACAATACAATTCTCAAACAGTAGTGAGGCTGATAGTCTCTGAACAAGATTTCTCTTTCAATGAAACTACAGGCTGAGAGAGAGAGAGAGAGAGCACAACTTAGCTGTTTTAGAAGCACACAGGACTCTAGGGTTTTATTTTGTTTCGCTCAAACTCTTCAAAAATCTAATATTAGGTTCTTTTTTCTGTTGCTGTTGTTTTTATTTCTCTCTCTATTGAGGAAGTGGTGCTGTGCGCCTTGTTTCTTTGCTGCTGAATCTAGAGAGAGAGGGGGGTGACTTTAGAGAGAGTGTGTCCTTGCGGACGTCAAATTTGTATTCGATCGGATTCAATTTTTTCTTCTTTCATTCTTTTTCTCTCTCTAGCAAGTGAAGTCAAACGCTATTCTTTCTCTCTTCCTTCGCTTGTGTCTTTTTATGTGAGCATTGCATGTATGCATGGTTTATCATAGTTCTATGGGTCGTTACAATACATGCCATCACGTATTGGTCATGTTGCATGTATTATTAGGTTTTGAAAATGACATTGGATTAGTTGGTATTTACAGAGACGCCCAATTAGGGTTGGTGCCGTGATGAATTCCGTGTGACTACTTGGACCATATTTTGTTGCTATGCTATTGATCGTTTTGCCATGTGTGCTGTGGATTTGTTTTGTTGTTTCTCACGACGTGATCACGAGATTTTAAGCGTGTGTGGAATTCTATGCTAATAATGCCTGTAATTAAGTGATTGGTGGAGATTGATTATCTTTAGAAAGCGATTTTCTTTCTAATAAGAATGTCATGTCATTTTCAGACAAGGAATTGTTTTACGAGTTCAAACTAAAAAAATAATAATTATGCATTACATTGATTCGGTTTATTATATTATTATTAAAAAAAAAATGGGTTGTGAGGTGTCTCTGTGATATTATCATATGCTCGTGGCTCTTATAGTTTTTAGTTAAAAGTATCAATTAATCATGATTAGTTGTGAACATGTGGCGTGTTCTTATAATGATATGTGTTCAAAAATTTACTGTATAGATAAAATAACCCGGATCAATGTAGTAAATGATATAATTAATGCAGTTGATACAGTGCTGAGATACAAGGAAAATAATAAAAAAATATATGTTACATGTTCGAAATTAATTATGATTAGCTGACTTCTTAAATTAATGGTACAGGGAGCCATAAACATGTTACAGAGGGACACTGGTTATTTTACCCGTGCTGGTTAGATTTTTTTTATTTTTTATTTTTTACCAAAAGAAATTGAACATGTTAGTTTTTCAATATTTTTTATTTTAAAATATCAAATAAATAAATTATATATATAATTAAATAAATAAATAATTATCAATGTCAATAAATAAATATAAAAATCATTCACGATAACTAAATACACATATTAAAAAGCCAAGAGATTCATCTAAATTAATATATTTAATCTTGTTACACGGTCTATTTATTTAATTGTGTTCAAAAACCTTGTTTAGTAAAATTATTTTTTATTTAATGAAATGATATAAAAAATAAATATGCACGTAAAATTGATTGAATAAATCAAATGAAAAAACAATATCTTGCAATGTTGCAATTATTATAAATACCTTCCAAAAATAATTAAATAAACAAATATTATTTTTAAAAATAAATTTCAAATATGTATATATATAGGCTAAATACAAGCAACAAACCCATTTTTTAATCAATTCTTGATCCAGAACATCTAGAGAATAGTCTATACAACTTGACAAACCCATAAATAACCTTTAAAAAACCACACAAAAAAATCAACTCAAAATAAATAAATAAAAATTGAGCTCATATTTAGTTTTTTATGCAATTTCAAGGCACAAAAATATGTAAGTAAAACTCTTTTCACCGAATAGAATCATTTGACATTAAAATTAATTATTTTGATAATTAAAATAAAAGTCAATATCATTTTTATCTATTTACTTCTAGAATTTAGCAACCTCTCTCTCTTATCTCTTAAGTCATGGACTAAAAATAACAAAAGCAAATTTTTATACAAAAACAAAATTGAAAAAGCATTGAAAGACTAACATGTATAATTAATACAGTTTAAAGACTACATTAAATTTTTGTGTGAACTTTAAAACCATTACTCATTTGTGATGTCTTTTTTATTTTGATTTTCTATCTTTTAATTTTATCATTACCCGGTAAAATTTATCTAATTATTCTTTAATTTAGTTAAAAAATAATGTAATTGTGAAAAAAAATTAAAGAACAAATTAAAAAAACGAATAATATATCTACAATAAAATATAAGAGAGTGAACAACATGGTGTATATGGTTTAACCCATACTTTTTAGATTTTTGGCAATAATAACAAAAAAATAATACATCAACACGGTGAATATATTATTTTTAAGTATGGATTCATTATTCGATCTTTACACGGTAATAATTCACTACAATAAAACATAAAACATTGATGTTGTGATGGTCATTTCGTGACGATGTTAATGTTGAATTATTTGTGATTATAAATAAATGTTGAGATAATCATTACTTGAAACACTTAATCACTCAAATATTTATTTTTACTTGAAATAAATGCTCAATGACGATGGTCAAAGCTCAATTTTTCTTTGGTCCCTTATTTTTTGAAAGTTGCATGTGAATAAAGGGGAAAAAAATAGCATGTCTTTGTATCATTGAGCATTAATGCTTGATGATTGGTTTTGTCACCGCAAACTATGTGACTACAGTTATCAAATTTGCCCCAGCCTATTAATCTGAAAACCTACTTGTGTAGGATTTAACTTGGCCAGGTTTGTAAATAGAATGATCGAGATGTTGACTTGATCAGGACCATAATTGGGTCGAAAGATTGACTTTAGAGAAATTGAAGGGAAAAAAATGCTTAGAGTAGAATGACTGGAATATTTAAATCACTGTTATTCTCATCTCAAAACTATTAAAAACAAGTATTTCTATTTAATGTTTTCATTAAAAAATTCTCGCTACTCCTCGGAACAAATCAATATTAAAGAATAATATAAATTATATCTCAAGATCTTATCTAAAATCTTAAGTTTTTAAATTAACATGGTTCTTTAACATGATATCAGAGTTTTAATAGTCAAGTAGTTGAAAGTTTAAATTTCATAATTCTTATCTATTTGATAAAAAAGTTGAGTACAAAATAATATGAACATGTGCAAGTTTCAAGTTAAAAAAACTTTCACTTGAAGGAACATGTTAGAGAATAGTATAAATCATATATCAAAATCTCACTTAAAAACTTAAACTTTTAAGTTAAGGTAATTCTTTAACAATCAATTCACTTATTTTAACTAACATACAAATAAAAAGTAATAATGATACATTTACATCGTTTGAATATTGAAATATTATAAGCCTATGAGGATCAATAATTAGTTTTATATCTTCAAATTGACAAGCAAAAATTAAATACGAGTTGACAAGAAATAAACTGCATACATGAAAACAAAAAATAAACAGTTTAATTATTAACATTTATCAGTTTAATTCAAGCAAAACTGTTTTTATTGTATGAAAAGCATGCTATATAAACACAATACTTATTCAATCAAAAGAAAATTTCATCGGGGCATGTTTTGAGAAAGAAGGCCTCGAATTCTTATTATTTGCATAAGGCATATTTGTATATCGTAAATTGCAATTTACTTCTTCTTATTTATTTTTCTCATAACTTAGCTTATCAGTATTTTTAATTTTAAAAGTCTTTTTATTTGTCAGGGCACTGGTTATTTTTATTATAAATGAAGTGTACTTTAGCAAAATGATAATTAAATTGTCGTGCAAAATCAAGAAAAGGATTGGGTTACAAAAATTTATAAAATATAGGGTGAAACATATGATTTTTATACCATATGGTTCTTTGATAGTGTCATCCTCAAAGTCTTGCACATTTCAAAATCTCCCCTTCTTTTTTCAAGCTTAAAGTAGGGATGTTTCTTGATATCATTATGTCGGGTTTGGATTCATAATTTCATTTAACATAGCTTTTGATATTTTTAAAATTATAAACTCAATGCATTTAATTTTTTTTACTAACTTTAAAAGGCAACGTGTTGTTTGATTTTTTTTCTAAAACAATACCCCTTAAAAAGACAAAAGAAAAAAATAAGGTCCAGATACGCAGACATAATCTCAATTTTCAAGGTTTTTTAAGCAATTTTTTATTATTTGTTCCCGCACAAAATAAATTTAAGAAACAAAATTATTAGATTCGGTTTGATACTTTGATACTTAGTGTAGGTCACATTTTTTACTGGTTAAGATATAAAATTAGAGACATTTTTTTCTTTTTCTTTTTTGTTTGATGTGTTTTACCCCCTCTCTCTATACACACACACATGTATATATATATATATACATATAAACAATTTAACCCTCGATTTTTGTTTTTTATTTAATTAAAAATGAAAAATAAAGTTTTTTTATCATTTAATTGAAAAAATTATGTTTGATTGAGACCATGTTATATTAGATTGAGATTATATGCATGACTTGAGTTATATATTTTATTCGTCAATTCAAGTTTACTAGAATCATATAATATGATATATTTTTAAAAAAATTTATTTTTAATTTTTTTATAATTCTTCAATTTACTTTGAAACTTAATCTAGTTCATTGTCAATTAAAATTCAATCAAAATCCAATCAAGAAGAGAATAATTAAAAGAAAAAAAATCCAATCCGGTTAACTTATTATGATTGTATTCAATATGTTAAACTGGATTAATATATTATATCATTATTTTTTCATTTTACTCTCTCAATTTTTTTATTTAATCCTTTGGCGGCTCGTTGTTTCACATTTGATTTAAGGTTAGGCAATAGCCCGGTCTTAGTTCCTCCATGCTCGCTCTTTGACATGGGGACTCGGGAGTTATCGTGATCCATCATACTTCGCTTTATACACCCAAAAATGTCAAATACTTACAAACAGACAAATACAAAACCCTCTTGTCTGTACAATAGCTTTGTGCTTCTATGACCTATCAACTGAAATCATTCTCAGTGATGATGACGACTGAAGCCCATAAATCTCTATCTCTGCTGGTTGTTTGAAATGGCACAAATGCCCATGGACACCTTGGTAAAATGAAGGATATTAAGATGGGCATTGCCATATGGAGGACAGGGCCGGTGAACAAGAAAGGTCCCTTGCAGATAAAGCGCTCAGGGAAGTCCTACAGTACTGTAAGATCTCATCTTTATAAGGTCGGCCACAACTGATAAACCAAAAACCACCTACAAGTTGAACTCTGCAGCATAATTTAATTGGTTATATTTTAAATTTATTTTAAAAAAATTATTAATTTAAATTTTAAAATTATTAAAGATTTATAATATAATTATTAATTTTAAGACCCTAGAAATTAATTCAGGTAGATATAAATTAAACTAGATATTCATATTAATAATAATAAAAATACTAGTAATGATTTTGGTCTTTTTAGAATGATAATTTAGTTTGACAATTGCTTTTAGACTATAAATATAATTGGTTTGATGAACTAGGTCAAGTTTTGGCTAACGTAAAAATTACATTGGCTCCAGAATCGGTCTTGATAATTTAAACCTGTGTTCTTTTTAGAATTATAGCTTGGGAAACCAAACTTCACCAGCTTCGTTTGCTCTCGAAGAACGAGGATTGATTGACCTTGAATGTGAAAAACGGATTGAAACATCTGAAAGAAATTACTTTTCATTTTAGAAGGGAATGTTTCCCTTAGAGCAGGTCGATCGAGCTAGGAGGGTGATCTCTTCCATTTCTTTTTTCTTATACGTAACTTTATATTAAAGTACTAGGCGTAGCTTTTGTTGAAAAGCGGGAAAAGGTTACATCTAAATTTAATAAGTTATGCGTGAAGGTGTAAATATTTAGATTATAGTGATTTTTTTTTTATTATTATTATCTAGAAGTTGCTTGAGAATGATGATAAATTCAATATAAAATTCTTATTTCCGCTGCTTGCTATTCGTCTACATGGACACAAGGACATTGAGATAGAATATGATAAATATCGATGAAAACAGTATATTTTTCAATTTAAAATACTAACTAGTAGGAGTAACAAAATTAAAGTTTACATAAAGGTATTCGAGCTTTAAATATGGAAAAACTTGACCGAATAAAAAATTATATGATGCATGGATTAATTTACTAGTATACAAGAGAGATACACTAGCCAAATATATATGTATGTATGTATGTATGTATGTATTGGAGCATAATGTAAAATAAGGGGCGTCATCCTCTCAATAATTGTAATTATGGTTTTATTTTGGAAAATAAAAACATTCTCAGTGCCAAATTTGTGATCGTGAAACATCACAGCTGCAATGAGTAATGTTTCTTAAAAAAGTCCTCAACTTGCCCCCACACTATTTGAATACCCAAAATCATAAAGATCCAAGAAATTCTAACTCGTCGGATTTATGGACTCTCCTTTTTCGGCACTGATCCCCTCGTAGAAGAAGCAATTACCAACATTTGATAATTCTCTTAGCCATATATGTGGGACCCATCAATCTTTTGGGACCAAAAAATATTAATGCCAGTGTGAGTCACGCAGATACAAGCTTTTTCTTTATATGTATCAAATAATAATATAATTTATATTTTTAATATAATATAACATCTTAAAATTTTAAATTAAAATAATTTTTTTAATATATTTTTGATAATCAGGTTCGAATAAAATTATTTTTTATTTGATAAAAATTAAATATAAATTATATAGGATCGTATAGATTTCAAGTTTAATTTTATTTTTTAAGATAATATATTAAAAAATAATATAAATTATATTTTAAATTTCATCTAATTATTTAAATTTTTTTATTGGAATGATTATTTTAAAATAAATTACATATCCTTTGCTTCCAAACACTTTNCAGGTCCAAACCTGGTTCCAAGTCGACAAATAACCACGTGTACCTGCTAGGGCGGTCTTAATAACACTAGTTAACATGTGCCCTGCATGCTGGCTTAGAAATGGAAAGGGTAGTATGGTAATCATGTGAGGATAGAATTGTAATTTGGGAAGAAATTTCTTAAATTCCAGGTCTACAGCAAACCCATCATTCATGTTCACGTATGTTTAAATTCGACATGTATGGATGCTATGATTATGATATTTTGTATGTGTCATGGCGAGAGCATGTTATGGGGTCACGTGTTACGTGAAACTTGATGGAAAGAGCACCGTTATGGAAAGAAAAGGGCATGACGGCCGTTTAAAGCTGTGTTGTAACCTGACCACCTGGTTGCGTTTGTTTTAGTAGCTGAATTGTTTTTTTTTTTAAATATTATTTTTTATTTTAAAATTGTTTTGATATATTATATTAAAAATAAATTAAAAAATATTTTAAAATAAAAAAATAACCACAGGCTGTTTTTTCAAGTGAATTTTAAAAAAATAAATTATTTTTTAATATTTGATAGTATAGTAAAAAATAAATTAAAAAATATTTTTCAGTAATTTGTTGGAAAATAAACTGAAAATAACTTATTAATTTTTTATTTTTAAAATTTTTATTAAAATAATAATAAAAAATCTTACTAGTTAAAGTAATGAATGATAATGAAATTAAAAAATATATATTTTTATAAATTATTTCAAATAAAATAAATAATAATTAAAATAATATGAATCAAATTTTAAAAAAATTAAAAGATAAAAAAATTAAAATAATGATAATGAATATTTTATAAATTATTTCAAATAAAATAAGTAACAATTAAAAAAATAAAGATCTAAAAGATTTTAATTAAGAAATAATAAAGAAAAAATAATTATAAAAACGAGAATCAAAATTAATATAAAAATTAAATTATAAAAGATAGAATTAAAAAAATAAATATTTAAAATAAAATATATATAACAATTAAAGTTTAAAGGTCAAATTTGATATAATCAATAAATAATATGATTTTTTAAAATTTTTCATAATTTCTTGAAAATGTTTTGCTTGATAGAAAAATATTTTTTTAAAAATTAAATCAATTTTTTTTGAGTTGAAATTATTTTCTGTTGATCAATTTTTTAATAATAAATAAATATAAAAAAATTATAAATAATTTCTAAGATATTTTTTTTAAAAAACAAAGACTTATAGACATGCTATTAAAATAAAATTCTCTCTCTTCACTCCTGTACTCTAATTATATTATAAAGTATTAAATGATTTGTTTTGAGCTGGGATTCAGTACTTCCCTATCTACCATCTTAAACCTCACTGGCGAGACGAGAAGGCGATCTCAAGTCGAGTTTTAAAGTTTTAGTTGAATAAAAGAGAAGGTGATCTTCTTCAGTGTTGCATGGACATATTTAAGGCTGGGTTTTTTTTAAAAAAAATGATTTTCTGAGATGATATTGTGATGAGATTGGGATTACATCCGACAAATCACATCCAACGTAGGTACTATATTGATATCAATGTCCTCGATTTTCAATCTTCACCGTAACCTTTGTTTTCCTTGGTTGATCGTTGATCAATATAATTAATAATCCTGATCTAGTAGTATACTTTTGGTTTCCATCCTAATAATTATTTTCATATCAATCAATACCAAATATTTTCTTAATAATCTTGAGAATACATCCCATGTGAACATTTTTAATATTTAAATATAAAACGATCACTGTTCACATGCTTCATGCTATACCATTATTTATACAATTCCATAAATTATGTTTCCATTAATATATCAAATCCACTCCGCTGGGATGATCCCGTTAAATATATAATATATTTAGTGTTGTAATAGTAGTTTTTATAATTATATATTTTTTTTAAATGCTGATGGTTTTTAAAATATAGATCTTGAAAAATATAAATTTAGTTAGGATTGCTGTGAGATGAATCTATATATTTAAAATAATAAAAAAATATTTTTTTATAAACAAAAAACATGTTACTTGAACTGTTTACAGAACTAAGATTTGAAATACAATTTATATATATATATATAAAATAATTTTTTTTTGACTGGCCTATTTTTTTCAACGTGAGCATAAATAAAATCTATCATGATATCAAATATCCTCATTTAATTTGTGAATAGCAAATCATGATATTATTTTATAATATTTTACATCATAAAAAAATTTTTAGCAAACACTTGCAAAAAAAATAAAATTCTACGCCACTTGACTTTTTTTTTGCCAGACAGTAAGAAAATTATTAGAAAATATGTTTTTTTTTTTATCATTTCATATATCCTCCAAATCATCCACCCAATGTTTTTTTTTTAAGTTAATGTCCAACCTATAATTGTGGTTATTTATTAAATTATTTTTTATGTTGAAATATATTAAAATAATATTTTTTTAAAAAAATATTTTTAAAATTAACACATCAAAACTATTTAAATACATTTTTTTTTATTTTTTAACAAAAAAAAATTGATTTTTTTTAAAAACATGGGTTATACTTACCCCTCCCAGTCTGCACGGCAAGAGAACTCCTTGTTTTAAACTGAGCATCTGTATTCATTTTCAAATAAAAATTATTCAAAAAAACAATCATTATTTTACTCCCACAGAAACACTAGCAAGAAAAATAACAGCGAAGGAAATCGTCTGCGTGTTTTAACACGCAGAGGGGCCCTAACTTATTAATTGATGTTCATGTCACCGGAATATATTAAGAGCGGTGACGATTGAATCCAACCTGGGCTTAGTAAACGTGAACTCATGATCAGTTAGATACTTACCTGGGGTGTTTTATTTTTATTGGTTCTTTTACCGGGTTATTTCATGCTAATAGTATTCCATTCCCTGACTGCGATGTTGAAAAGACCTCTTCTGTGTGCTCGGAGAATATAAAATTCTTCTGTCAGTCAAGATTGAAATGTTCAGGCATTTTTATGGGAAATTATGAGGTGGTACCAACGCTGATTCTAGGATGGAGATTTCTTTTCCACTTTTTCGAACCAAGATTCCGCTTCCAGGATGGGAATCACGACGGCCTCTCTCTGTACTGATTCTCTGTTCTCTGATTTTGTTTTCGGCGATAAGGCACGTCTTCTGCTATGCATCCATCTTCCCCCCCTTCTCCCTATCGTTTTCCTCTTCTTTTCACTTTTCTCCAGCAGCAAGGCTTTGGACTGATCTAACTGTTGAAACTATTCTACCAGTCGAGAATTGACTTGCAGAGCAGCTGGATTTAAAATTACATCAAAAAAGGAGGTCTCGTGTTTTGTGATTCTGTTATTGCTGTTTGCAAAAAAAAAAAGAAAAGGGTTTTGACCGGATATAACCACACCAAAACCATTAAAAAATATTAATATAACATCAATTTAATATTAATATTTTTTTTAAAAGCAAATAGAAACAGAAGTCATCTCACTTCTAGACGTACCGTTATTATATCTCGGAAATAATTTAACCTATTTATATTGTGAGAATTTAATATTATTTTTCGAAGAGCAACTCCTCGACTCCAGTCGGTCCATTTTCTTTTTCGATCGGTTCACACCTTTATTGAAAGTTGCACTGTTCGGTGTGATAATTTGTATGAAAAAATGTAGATGTCCGGAATCAGAACGTGATAATATATATATATATATATATATATATAT